>QEOT01007002.1:416548-456725 GCA_003123785.1 Pterocarya stenoptera
ATCATAGTTCTACAAGTGACAAGTGACTAGAATAGAGGACAAGTAAAGATCATAGAAGATCAAGCTGAAATGAAAGGTATGCATGTGACAAGTATGCAGCTGAGTTTTCTGTTTTCCTTTGGTTTCCCACTACCATTTGGTGAAACTATAAGCTTCTAATGTCTCTTGTTCTATCATGGCCAACAAATAAAGTGATGATGATGAAAACTAAAGGAAATTAGCGAGGCCGAAGTTTAAAAAGTAGATCTGAAAGGTATAAAATGCTTACTGCAGCAAGCATTGATTCCCTCTGTTTTCACTTGCTTCTAATGTTAAAAGCTCTTAAATCTGCAGCTATAACTAAAGATTTATCATATAATAGTCACTCTACACTTACTTAAGAAGAAAGAAAGAGGATTTGTTTAAGAGAGAAGGCCTTAAACCATCGGTTTGGAGCTTACAAGGTGTAGGTATGAAAGCTGAAAAATTCCTGCTGCAGCTGTTGCATATTTCTGCTATTGTTGCTGCCATAAGTTTATGGTGATGAATCTCACATTCCAACACTTACTATATGTTGATCAAGATGGCTTGAAAAGAGGAAAAAAAACCTCATTAAAAAAAAAGAAATGAAAAGAAAAGTTTCTTCCTCTAATTTTCTAATGCTGCACGGCATTGATACATGATAAGTGTCAATTTATCATTTAAAAGTTCAGAAAGAGAAGATAATAAATATATGATCCAAAAATCTCTGTCATGAACTCCTGGCAGAACAATTTCTGATTTTCTTTTTCATTTCATGGTAAAACCAATGTAAAACTCGTTCACACAACTCAACTCATTTTCTGTCTATTCACACATTAAAACAATGAAAACACCTAATATGCATGCGGAAAATAAACATATGGAAGGGATATCCACATACAGTGCATGGCATAAACACAAGAAGAATTTATTGTGGAGTGATGCATACACAATGTAGTCTACAAGTTCCTGGATAATCATGACTCAGGCCATACCTCTCACCATAGATCAGAAATTGTCTACCTATATCTTCAGATGCAAGGATCTACAAAATACACATATATATACGAGTTATAAAATAAATAATTACTTTTCAGAAATATATAAATAAATAAATAATATTGATGTAGAAGCATCTGTTGCCAATTGCACATTAGTATTATTGCCTATATGAGATCAAATTCTCAAGGAATAAATAAAATAAAATAAAACAAAATATTTACCTGCTGATCCTTGAAGGTACATTAGTGTATTGACTCTGTATGGCTTTTGTGCGGGCTTGCTTACGTGGAGGAATTGTATTGGATGTTGCTGTTGCCTTAACATCGGTCCAACCGTTGCAAAGCGGACCTCTAGATATATATATATATATATATATATATGAGAAATGCTTTATCGCACGACAATGGTAAAACACGAAAAGGCACGAAATAGTAAATGTCCAATTTATCCCTCTTAATAGAAAAATGTCTGCTCATTTTTCATTTGGAAGATGACCGCCCGCAGAAGCAAATTTGCTTTTCATGTACTTTTATACAGAACCTTTAAAGGTATATTCTACATGTACTTTTCATCATGCTCGAGTGTTCTTGGATAACTTTCTAGTTACAGATTAATTATGGATGATAATGGGAGTGATGTCCCTGCCAACAATCCAATAATTAAGTGAATTTTTTTTCCTTTTTTTTTAAATTATTTTCAGTCTCCCCACTCTCTAGTTTTGGTGCTCTCCTTATTAAATTACAATGAAGTGGAAGAGCTTCTAGATTAAGATAAGATTCAAATGGTTATTTGTTGAAACGACTCATTGGTCTAATATTTTCAAAATCACTATGTATAAATCACTTACAGATTTATATAAATCACTATGTATAAATCCCTATGTATAAATCACTTTCAAAATCAATTATTTACATATAAATCACTAGTATTTACATATGTAAATAATTATATGTAAATAAATCACTTACAAATAATTTTTAAGCTATAAATCACTTTCAAAATTTTCAAAATCACTTATAGATTTTTAAGCTATAAAAATCACTAGTATACATAAAAATGAAGATAAAATACAAAGAGAGTAATCTCAGATTGTCCAAAAAAGAAAAATTTTTACAGATCATTTACACCCGTATTTTACCCAAAAAAATATATTTACAAATTCCTTCCCATACACACATATTACAGAGAGAGAGAGAGAGAGAGAGAGAGAGATAGATATTTAGATGATTACCTTCACTTGAACGCGTGAAATGCTGCAGAGGATGAACTCAGTGCAGGAGAAAAATATTTCTTGTTTTCGACGTTTCATGAACTGGGCAGAGGATGAGAGACGATGGGAAGGAGAAAAAGTTAAAAGTGAAAAGAAGCTACTTGATTTGATTTGTTATTATTTTGTTATATTTTTTATTATATTTTTCTTTTACTTCTCCATGTAAGCAAATTCGTGCGTTTCGTGTAGTAAAATGGGCTTTCCTGTAGCAGCTCTCATATATATATATATATATATATAGACCAAGACCGATCAACATAATTGGTTGAATCCGATCAGTTTTTCTGGTCTAGATCGAAAATCTTTCACCAGGACCTTATGTTTCAAGTCAAGTCGGTCTTATGCTAAGCTTACAAATTAATGGACCACGACATCTCCAAGAATCTGTTATCCTTATCTTGTTTTGTTCCTCTCACTTCGCTCAGATGCTAATAACAGCTAAAAAAACCTCACTTTTCATGTCAAGTCGTTCTTGTCCCACTTCGCTCGTATAATGGGACCAATAACTATCTTTTTCTCGACGTACGCCTCACTTCGCTCGGATGAAAATAATAGGTAAAAAAAATCTCATTTTCTCAGTCAAGTCGTCTCCGTATCATTTAAGGCTTGAAAGTAATGGCCATGGTTGCATGAAACACGTTATGTCTTGACCAATCATCATTTACCTCTAAATAAATGAATTACACATACAAGAACCTCTGAATCACAAATGAATTTACACGTACAAGAAAAACAAATGTACTTAACATTATATAATTAGAGTATTTTGTAATCCATATAAAATTCAAAAATATTTCTTATATTCATGGCCAAAAATAAGTATTATAACTGTAAAGGACGTGTTTTACAACACCAACCACTCGGATATGCAGCCTAAGTTACCTTGGGATACTCTGATGCCTAAGTTAGAGATATGCAGCCTCAATATAAGTACGTAGATATTATTTTTTATTTTTTTATCGATTTATCAAGTCTTCTATTTATTTTAGAGAAAATTGAGGGAGTGGTTCTCTTCCCCAATTAAATGAATCAAGTAACAAAGGTGTTGTGAAACATTAATGAATTTCAAAACTTATTGCTTTAGCTTTTTTAGGTGTTTTTGTTGTAGGGGTATGAGTGCATATGAGTCTTAGTCCAAATATCTGTGAATGGAGGAGGTGGTCCAAACAAGGACCAGCAGAGTACAGTAGCAGTAGCTCAAGTAGCAGTAGCTCACGGCTGTTTAGGCGTTTGGATAGCTAGGTGTGGTCTTGGAATGGCCTAAGGTGGCCTTGATGATGCTAGAAAGGAGCGTATCGTGGCGGATCTCGCCATGTACAGTGGCGGTCAGTCACGCACAGTGACTGTCCATCACGTGCAGTGATCAACCCACCACGTAAAGTGGTGGTTTAAGCTTAGGGCTAGGCTAAGGGAACTGCCGGAGGAGCCGTGGAGGCTTAGTGGTGGTCGGCACGGTGGTCCGTGGTGGCGGCCATGCACTGTGAGGGAGGAGAGGCCGTGGGAGAGTGAGAGAGAGTGTGGGGCCGTGGGTGGCAGATCGGGGCCGTGGGTGGTGCCATTGGGTTCGTGGTGGCCTGAGGATGCCGGAGAGGGTGGCCACTTGCCATGGGTGGCAGCGCACGGCGGTGGATCTAGTCCAAGGAGGTGTGGTGTCCGTGGGAGAGTGAGGGGAGGTGAGCTTGCATGGGGGCTCGGCTGGACGTGGGGATGGCTGTGGGAGGTGGCCGGGGGCCAAGGGAGGTCTCAGTGGTGGTGCCATGGCCGTAGGAGGCGGTGCTCCGCCGTGGGTATGGCGATACCCGTGCAAGAGAGAGGTGCACTCCGTGGGAGCAACCGGCGGGGAGAGGGAGGCCGAGGTCACTGGAGGAGGCCGGTCGGTGGCTGGAGGAGCTACTGTGGTGGTGGTGGTGCCGGAGGACGGCGCACGGCGGCGCAGGAGGCACCAAGCCCGTTTGGGCTGTGCATGGCCGAGGGAGAGGAGGAGAGAGCCTGAGGGGGCAAGGCCGGCATGGGTGAGCTCGCCGGAGGGAGGGGAGGCCGGTGGTGGTGGTCGTGTGTCTCACCGGGGCACGGCGGCGTCGGGCTGGGCTGTGGAGCCGTTCGGTGCAAGGGAGAGAGCTGCACCGTGCAGTGCAAGCCGAGAGGGAGGAGAGAGAGAGGGGAGGGAAAAGTGAGGGAGAAAGAGAGAGGGGCTGAGGTTTTATCCTAAAACCCGACGTCTGGGGGAGTCTATAAAATGGTCTACGATGACCTTTAAACACTACTTTAAAAACAAGTAAACGTTTATTTATTTAAAAGCATTGAGAGGAATAAAGCTAGAATATTATTTAAAATAATATTCCTTCATCATTTATAAAATGATGAAGTCTTACTTAAAATATTTAAAAGGGTAAAACTATTAATTTAATTAAAGATTCCATCATTATTTAGATCACATAATATTTTAAATAACTGGAATCATTTATATAAAATGATTCCCATAATTATAATATTTTTGGAGCTCTTCAAAGATGTTATAATTGAGTTATTTAAAATATTATGTGATCTAAATAATGATGGAATCTTTAATTAAATTAATAGTTTTACTCTTTTAAATATTTTAAGTAAGACTTCATCATTTTATAAATGATGAAGGAATATTATTTTAAATAACTGGAATCATTTATATAAAATGATTCCCACAATTATAATATTTTTGGAGCTCTTCAAAGATGTTATAATTGAGTTATTTAAAATATTCTTTAGTTAAATAATAATAGGAATATTCCATTTAAAATACACATAACTTTAAAACACAAGATAACTTTTAGAAATCATGTAGTATCTTTAAAAACAAGCCATTGAGTCTGGCACGCATAACGGGACTCTTAGACATTAGAGGGGAGGAGCGGGCTGTCACATTACATCTGACGTAATTACTTATGTCAGAAGAAGGAAGGAAGGAGCAGGGTGTTACAAAGGTACAGAACCCCTTGGCAGTCTTCGTCTCCAAATGAGATGGTAGGGGTGGTATTTAGTTTGGGGTGTTTAGGAGGCTTATGTGTTATATACACCTCGTGGTATCTTGTTCTGCGGGCGTGAGACTTTTTGCTGGACGCTCTTACGCCCCCGCTGGCGAACCCTTATGCTATGGTATAGATCTCCCCAAGAGGAGCTTGGTCTTGATCCCATGGCTGTCGGGGGTATTGTGTCTCTGTTCCCTCTCCCATTTTTATCTTTTGGGACTTGTGCTTCATTTGTGCTCACGTTCACGACCTTCATCTCTTCTCTATTTGAGATACTTGACCAACATTCACTTGAGCTCCCTGTTTCCTGCCAAACTGGCGACTTGTGGATGATAGGGTGCAGAACAAAGATATAACCGTGAATTGTGCAACCGCCGCGTCATTGTTTTGAAAAAAGTGAATATAACATGGGACCTACATGAAAAAAAATTAATTTTTTAATAGTCGACCCTACTATTTTTCAAAGCGAATACACGGCGTTTACGTACTTCACGATTGTATGTAGAATTATTCATGCTATAAGCATAATATTTTTTTCAACTATCATCTTTCATCTAAAATCATCCCACCTCATCTTTGAATCCAAACTTATAATTCAAGTTTATAGCTAAGGATTTTATTCATAAATTTAAAATCATGTTAAGCTAAACTTGTATATGGTGTGACGTTCAAAATAACATTATCATTCACAAATAGTTCAGCAAGACAGGTTGAGATTTGTTTGCCTTGAAATGAGTTGGGATTGGAGAAGACATGCTTGAACAATGAGATGAGATGATAATTATATGAATAGTAATAAAATAATTTGTGAATATTAGTGAATTGATTGAGTTAAGATATTTTTGATAAATGAGAGAGAAAAAGTTGAGTAAAACTATTATAAAGTTAAAATATTGTTTGAAAATAATTTTTTAATATTATTTTTGTTTTAAAGTTTGAAAAGGTTGTCATGTATTTTGTGTTTTGTTTAAAAGTTTGAAAATTTTATAATCATTAGATGAGAAAATTGAATATTTGAAATTAAAAAATATTTTGTGAATAGTAGTGAGATAATGTGAGTTGATTATTTTTGGGTTTTGAGAAATGAGAGAAAAAAAGTTAAATAAAAAATATTATAAAATTAAAATATCTTTAGAATATAGTTTTATAATATTATTTTTGTTTGAATATTTAAAAAAGTTAAATTGTTTTTTATTTTTGGTTTGAAAGTTTAGGAAAGTTATAATAATTAATTTGAAAAAATTGTAATGATTCGTTTAAAATTTTGTATTTGAATTTTGCTTAGAAATGAGATGAAATAAAAATTTTGGGATGGGATTTATTTCCAAATAAGCCCAAAGAATCAATATCTAACAGAAGTTACAATAGATAATACTCTCTAGAGTAGTGCTACATCCCCCGGTAGCCTGAGGATCTCCTGAGAAGGCAAAAATAAAAAATAAAAATTTCCTATTTTTTCTGATTTATTTTCTTTCATTTTTTTGGTATACTTAAATTAAAAAAAAAAAAAAAAAAAATTCACAACAACATTTAAAAAAAATACTTCTTTAATCACTAAATAAAAAAAATTAAAAAAAAATTGTCGGGAGAAATGCTCATTTCTCTACTCTCTAATACCCATAATGTTTTGCTGAATTTAATTTCAGTCTTATGTGATCTATTAGCGTGCTGAGGAATCGGTGTAATCGGTCCGGTCTAGATTGAAAATTTTGATCCATCTTTTTAGTCGGACCGGATCGAACCGATTACACCTATTGACCGGACCGTATCATTAGTTATCGGTCCGATTTGGTCAATGAATATTTTTTTCTCTTCTTTTTTTAGTTGATAAATTAATACAATAAATTAATTAAATTAGTAAAATTAAATGAGGTCTTTAATATACACCATATATATAGACCAAGACCGATTAACATAATTTTCGATTCGGTTCAATCTGAAAATCATTCAATCCAATCAGTTTTTCTGGTCTAGATCGAAAATCTTTCACCAGGACCTTATGTTTAAAGTCAAGTTGGTCTTATGCTAAGCTTACAAATTAATGGACACGACATCTCCAAGAATGTGTTATCCTTATCTTGTTTTGTTCCTCGCACTTCGCTCAATACTAATAGCAGTTTAAAAAACCTCACTTTTTCATGTCAAGTCGTTCTTGTCCCACTTCGCTCGTATAATGGGACCAATAACTATCCTTTTTCTCGACGTACGCCTCACTTCACTGGGATGAAAATAATAGGTAAAAAAAATCTCATTTTCTCAGTCAAGTCGTCTCCGTATCATTTAAGGCTTGAAAGTAATGGCCATGGTTGCATGAAACACGTTATGTCTTGACCAATCATCATTTACCTCTAAATAACAATTTAAGATACGTATTTTTTAGTAAATACGACGAACTAAAGAACCTCTGAAACACAAATGAATTTACACATACAAGAAAAACAAATGTACTTAACATTATATAATTAGAGTATTTTGTAATCCATATAAAATTCAAAAATATTTTCTTATATTCATGGCCAAAAATAAGTATTCTAACTGTAAAGGCTAGACGTGTTTCACACTACCAACCACTCGGATAACCTGCAACAAATAAGAGGGCGGCACTGGGCACCCGGGGATACTCTGATGTCTAAGTTAGAGATATGCAGCCTCAATATAAGTACGTAGATATTATTTATTATTTATTATCTATTTATCAAGTATTCTGTTTGGTTTAGAGAAAATTGAGGGAGTAGTTCTCTTCCCCAATTAAATGAATCAAGTAACAAACGTGTTGTGAAACATTAATGAATTTCATAACTTATTGCTATAGCTTTTTTAGGTATTTTTGTTGTAGGGGTATGAGTGCATATGAGTCTTATAGTCCAAATATCTGTGAATGGAGGAGGTGGTCCAGACAAGGACCAGCAGAGTGCAGTAGTAGTAGCTCAAGATGAAGATGAATATGAAGTTCAATTCTCCAGATTAACAGACTACTACTCTTTATCTTATCTTAGGTATATGTGTTTCAAATTCTCTCCTTGTATATTGCGCTACGTACGTGCACATTACCTCTCTCTAATCATCATATACAGAACTCAAGTGTAACGATTACTATAAATTGAAACGGAAATACATCAGAGCAGGGTATCTCCGCTTTCACTGCCATAAATCTCCTTGGTTAATTTTCTTTTACAACATTTGTTTTATTGAGAGCTTGCGTGCAAATACAACAAATTCTTTTTAGTACAAACATCCAATCCATGGCCCTTTCCTATAGCATCTAAAAGGGGGAAAAAAAGGGAAAAGGAAAAGTAAAGCCATAATAATAGTACGTACTACAGACATTGTGCATGTAAATATTTATTTATTATGGAAACATGCATGTAGGATTATACTTAATTTCTGCGGCCCCTCCAATTCGCCCTTTTTCGTGGCTGCCCAATTGCAAACGTCTTCATAAACCAACCATATTTCTTTGTGATCACGATTTGCCCAGCCACAGCTCCAAACACAAATCCGTAGAATGAAAAGTTTTCTTCTCATTGAAAATGTTTTACAGAGGCAAAGGCCTTTATATAGTAGCTGTATAAGAATAATTATTACAAGAATATTCTAACGGTATTTTGTTACAAGCTGCAGAGTGCAGTGTAGTGGAGGCAGCAGTAGCAACGGCGTAGCAGTGTAGCCCATGCATGCAGAATCCGTAGCAGGAGCAGCAGCTGGCTGTGCAGCTTCTAGAAGAGAATTTTGTTATGGGGTCTTGCTCAATTTACTTGCCTGTGATGTTTGTGACGATGCATGTGCTGTAGACGTGGTATTTACCTTAACATCCTCCCTCAAGTCAAGCGGTAAGGATTGGAGGCGAAGACTTGCAGATAATTGAGTGAAGCGAGCTGCTGAAAGAGGTTTAGTCAAGATGTCGAGCTGATCTTTTCCAGAGATGAAGGAAACAGTTAAAGACTTGTTAAGAACCCTATCACGCACAAAGTGAAAATCGATTTCAACGTGCTTGGTTCTAGCATGGAAAACAAGATTTGAAGACAGGTATGTTGCACCAATGTTATCACAGTAGAGAAGGGGCGCACGGTTGAGTGTAATACCAAGGTCTCGGCAGAGTTGTTGCATCCAGATTACTTCAGCTGTGGCATTTGCAATGGCTTTGAATTCGGCTTCCGTTGATGATCTAGCTATTGTAGGTTGCTTCTTTGAGGACCAGGAAATTAAGTTGGATCCAAGAAAAATGCAATAGCCACTGGTTGACCTTCTGTCATCTGGGCAGCCAGCCCAGTCGGCGTCCGAAAAGGCAATGAGGTCTGGTGTCGAACACGGAGAGAATTGTAGACCAATGTGAGATGTGTATTTGAGGTAGCGAAGGATACGCTTGACAGCTTGCCAATGGGGTGATCTTGGTGCATGCATAAACTGACATACCTTGCTGACAGCAAATGCAAGGTCAGGCCTAGTGAAAGAGAGGTACTGCAAAGAACCAACAACGCTGCGGTAAAGTGTCGGATCCTCAAACAAGCTTCCATCAAAGGCACTAAGTTTTTCTGATGTGGCCATCCGGGACTTGACAGGTTTTGCAAGCATCATGTTGGTTTTGTTAAGAAGATCAATGATGTATTTTTGCTGTGTAAGTAGCAAACCAGCAGAGTTGTAAGTAGCTTCGACCCCTAAAAAATATTTCAGTTTGCCGAGATCAGTTATAGGAAAGTCTTCCCGAAGGGCTGAGATAAGTTGCTCAATAGCTTGCTGCGATGAACCAGTTATTAGTAAATCATCAACATAAACTAAAATAAAAATGGTGATGCTGCCAGTGTAATACAGAAAAAGTGAAGGATCGGCTGTTGAGATGATGAAGCCAAGATCAGTTAATTTGTTACTGAGACTCGAGTACCATGCACGAGGGGATTGACGTAGCCCATATATGGCTTTGTTCAACCTGCAGACATGTGAAGGAAACTGTGGATGTGAGAAACCAGGGGGTTGGGACATGTATACTGTTTCTTGTAAGGTCCATGTAAGAATGCATTTGCAACATCATATTGCTGTGTAACCCAGCCGTGAGAGACAGCCATTGCAAGGACAAGTCGCACTGTGGTGGCCTTCACGACAGGGCTGAAAGTTTCATCAAAATCAATTCCGGATTGTTGGAGGAACCCTTTTGCCACTAGCCGAGCCTTTCGACGCTCGATTGATCCATTAGCGAATCTTTTGGTGCGGAAAACCCACTTACAGGCCACCGTATTAGTTGCCTGAGAAGCTGGAACTAAGGTCCAAGTATTGTTAGCAAGTAGAGCATTAAATTCCTTAGACATGGCTTCACGCCATTCGGGATATTGTTGTGCAATTGTCAGGCATGAAGGGGCTTCGGGTATGTCAACTTGAGTAGTGAGGAATGCACGGGGTGCTAGCCAACGTATGGTCCCATCATTGAACTGTCGAGGGCGACTTGAAGAGGTCCTTGATCGTGTCTCCATAGAATGCACTGGCTGTGGAGCAACCACAGGAGGGGAGCTGTGCGTGTTTGATGGTGAAATAGGGGAACTAGATGGGGATTGAGGGGGAGGACCCAGAATTGATGGTAGTGTTTCTGAGTGATTTGAGTGTGTGGTTTGAGTGAAAAGAGGTAAGGCTATGTGGGTTGGCTGATCTGGAATTTTTGGAGATGAAATATTGGCAAAAGGGAAAGAAGTTTCATTGAAAAGGACGTCTTTGGAAATGTATATGCGAGCTGTTGGAATGTGGTAGCAGATGTATCCTCGATGAAGAGGACTGAGACCCAAGAAAGTAGTAGAGATGGCACGGTAAGCAAATTTTCTATGATTGTAAGGAGTGATCAATGGCCAAGACTCAGAGCCGAATGTGCGTAAAGAACTATAGTCTGGATGTTTGTTATGAAGAAGAAAGAAAGGTGATGAGTGATTAAGTGATGGTGAGGGTAACATATTGATGAGATAAATTACATGAAGAAACGCATAAGACCAGAATGTTAAAGGGACTGAAGCGTGAGAGAGGAGTGCTAAGCCCGTGTCAACGATGTGGCGATGTTTTCTCTCTATGATTCCATTTTGAGTGTGAGTGTGGGGACATGTAATACGATGGAGAATGCCATTTGTAGCAAGATAGTTTGAAAATGGGCGGAACTCGCCCCGCCAATCAGATTGAAATTTCTTAATCTTAGAATTAAATTGAAGTTCAATATGGGCTTTGAACTTAAGAAAAATATCAAATGCTTGAGATTTAGATTTTAAAGGAAATAACCATGTAAATCGAGAAAAGTCATCGACAAAAGAGATGTAATATTGATAACCATCACTTGATACATAAGGGGATGGTCCCCAAAGATCAGAGAAAATTAAATCAAACGGGCCAACAGATTTATGAGGTCTTTTGTGAGCTGGTTGCCGATGTGACTTTGCTTGGGCACAAGCGTTGCAAAAGGTAGATGACTGAGAGGGATCATATTGTAGATTGTGTTGTTGTAGAATGGAACGGACAAGCTTGAAGGATGGATGTCCGAGACAAGAATGCCATTGCGGAACCGAGGAAGCAGCAGTGGTCAGTGCAGCAGAAGGGACTGAGGGTGGTGTGAATTGGTAGAGACCATTATGCGTTCTCCCGCGGAGTAGAAGCTTCCCCGAAATGCGATCCTTTATGCAAAAAGAGTCGGAATAAAATTCAAAAAAAGCATTGTTATCCATACAAAACTTTTGTACTGAGATGAGATTTTTTTGAAAGGAAGGAACGCATAACAATTGTTTGAGATGAAATGAAGAAGTATGGGAGAAGAGAGAGGCAGAACCGGTATGTGAGATAGGGATGGCAGTTCCATCACCAACACGCAATTGCTCCTCCCCATGGTATTCGACAGCTTGTAAATTCATGTTGGCAAGATCATTGGTAATATGATGAGTAGCAGCTGTATCCGGATACCAACTTGGAGCCAAAGAAAAGTTGGAAAAATTCGCAGTCGCAGCTGGGGCTGTAGTGTAAGCTTGATTAAAGCGATACACACAGGTGAGGGCTGAGTGTAACGACCCCGCCCCGCGAAAGGGCGGGATCGCCACTTCCATACCTATTATTTACGTATTTTCTTTTTCCTTTTCTTTTTCTTTGCTTTTCTCTTCTTTCGTACATGGTCGATCCAACAGGGAATACACTAAGCATCCGCCTCTCTCTCTGCAGTAATGCCTTGCTCCCCAGCCTTTCCTTCATTTCCTGGACATTTAAAACATTTAAAACAAAAGTGAGTCTAATACTCAGTAAGTAGTACACCATGCAGTGAACATACTAGGCATCTATTCTTTTCCTTTAGAAAACATGCATACATAACATTTGCATTTTTGTTTCATGCATAAACATTCTTAGACATGACTAAGCTTTCATGCATAAACATTCTTTTCATGATTTTCATGCTTTACATCTTTTCATGCATAACATACTTTTCGCACATTACATCTTTTCACTTCATAGGCCATTGCACACTGTTACGCCCCGAGTGCTAGGGTTAGCGGTCTTTCAACCTATGGATTCGCCCGTGGTCACGGGTTGGAATCCCATTCCGTCAGGGCGTAGCACTGGGTGCACTACCAGATACTACAACCCGGCATTGCAATCTGCCCGTTCATTCATTGGGTACCCCTTTTTATGCATGTGGCCGTTACGTATTTTTATTCATTGAAACGTTCATTTTCTTTTAATCCTTCGTAATTTCGTTTATTTCAGTCATTTTCACTTAACAGTTCATTCATAGGAAAGGAACATCACTTAAAAGCATGAACTTACCATAATTTAAAAGCATGAGCTTAAACATCATTGAAAGGCACGAGTTTAAACATCATCTTTCAAGACATTCTTTAAAACGTCAGTTCTCATTGAAAAGCATAAACTTAAACGCCATTTAAAGAAATATAAGCTTAAACATCATTTGAAAAGCTGAAGCTTGATCATCCTTTTAAGCGTGAACTTAACATCATTTAAAGCACGAGTTTAGATACCATTAAGGCACGAGCTTAAACATAATTCAATCTAAAGCACGAGCCTAAACATCATTAAAAAGTATAGGCTTAAACATCACTTTTCAAGATTTTCCTTTAAAATGTCAATTCATGGTATCTTTTAAAACGATAGTTCTCAGGGACATTTTAAAAACGTCAGTTCTCAGGGACATTTAAAGCATCGGTTTGTAGGGACATTTTAAAACTCATTTAAAGCATCATTTGAAGCATAAAACATGAGACGTTCCTTTCCTTTCCTTTCCATTACCTTTAAACATTTTCATCATCTTTCTTAGTTCCATGCATATGCATTTTCATGAACAAGATACATTTTCATGCTATACTACATATAGGAATAATTATAAATTTCTTGAGAGAGCATGTATGAAAATCTCATGACTTAGAATCTACATGCATGCATTACTTTATACATGTACACCCAATTATA
This sequence comes from Pterocarya stenoptera, assembly GCA_003123785.1. NCBI lineage: Eukaryota > Viridiplantae > Streptophyta > Magnoliopsida > Fagales > Juglandaceae > Pterocarya > Pterocarya stenoptera. Next base: position 430,256 of record QEOT01007002.1, read on the forward strand.
ATCGATAGGATACTTAACATGGGCTATCAAGAAAGGGCTTGTACATACTATATACATTTATTCTTTCACATTTGAGAAACATTTGCAATATGAGAGATATTCTTTCATAAAAGAGCATGGTGTAAGAAGCATGGTCATAGCTACTTACCTGCGAGCCTTACTAGCGAGTCCATCTGAACTTGAAGGTAGACTCCTAGTCCTATTCAATAAAAGGAGGTAGATATATTAACATCCACCTTACTTTAAGCCTAACTAATCGATAAGCTCACACGTTCACTTAAATTGGAATTAAACGTTCCCTTAACCCGTTCGTCTACCCATCAAGCATGGCACTAAGCCAAAACATTATAAATCTTCATTCTAAACATTTTAAAGAAACTCATGGTAGTAAATAACATGTTTGCCATCTCTCTAAAATTAAACATAACATAAAATATAATAGGTTACCCGTTTAATAGGCTTTAAAACTTTTAAGCACTTAAGCTTATGCTTTACTTACTTAATACCATTTAAAGCAAGATATAAATTACAAGACCCAAGCAAGATCTCTTAAACCAAAACTCTAGCATCTTAAAAAAAATATTTCCAACCAACATCAATAAAAGGCACATGGTACCAATATATATATATATATAAATTAAATCACTTTAATCATCATCTATGATTAAACCAAGTTTAAGAATAACTTAGCAAAAATTCGAAATATAGGAAATCACATAGCAAAAACCCACTTTAACATATTCGGTTTGGGCTAAAACTAGAGCACTCATACTTATTTGCAATATAGGAAATTAACTATATCAAAATATAAGCTAAAACAACTCAATAGGCTTCCAAAATCATATTAAAAATAAATAAGTTAAATTAGGATTTTTACCTTACACTCTTAGCTCCTCAAAGCAAGCTTACTAGCTTAAATTAAATTTCTTAGTGGCTAGTTAGGCCATAAGCCTTGAAAAAGCATGCTTAAGATCACTACTTCAACTTCACTAACCTAACACTTAAGGACAAGATAAACTAAAACATGTCTTAGGTTCAATAGACCTCAAGGAATAAACACAACAAACATCCTATAGCTATCTACGGCTGGAATCAAGAAATAATGAAATACACGACTAGAAGAAGTAAAGCATACACACGGCTGGAACACTCACCACAACAGAGCATATGCACAACTAGAATAAAAAAAACAGAGCATAATTTGGCTGGAAATCAACAAGGAAATAGAGCAAACACACGGATGGAAATCACATGACATATACACGGCTGGGATCACAGAACCATAAGCATGGCTGGGAACCCAGAAAACCGAAGCATACACGGCTGGAATCACACCAGAGAACAGAGTATACGTACACACACACGGCTGGAACATAGCAGGGCTTTCCCCATTCGGTTTCTACTTAGCTAGGGCATAAATCAAAAGGAACAAAAGAGGAAATCAACTCATAAATCATCACATAGTAATCGGTTGCCCAGAAATTCTGAAAACCTCAAACGCATGGCATGAACTTACTTAGCATGGTTCCAATCCACAAGAGATTCGGATTATAGAGTATTACCTGCCTTGGCAAGCTACAAACGAAGAGAGGAGGAGGAATTTCGAAGATCCAAGGCCATGAAATTCGTCCTCCATGAAGAGGCTTAAACCGAATCTTAGGCTTGGAAGAGAGAGGAAGAATCGGCTGGAAGAACAAGAAGGAGAGACCGAGAGGGTCTTCATGCGGAAATGGAGGGGCTGCACACGGGGCTTGTAGGAAATTCTTCTTTGCTTGCCCAGGATGTTGTGTTCGGCGTGTAGAGGAAGAAGAGAGGAGACCGAATGGCATGGAGATTTGTTCTTGGCTCAAACGTGTAGGAGAAGAATGAGAGTGAGGGACCCGATCGGCTTAAGGGAGGAAGTTGGTCAACACTTGAAGAAATAAATCAAAGCTTCTCTTGGAAGCTATAGAGATGGGTGGTGTGGATTAGTCCTCGGAAAATTTATACTTATCCTATGGTGGATAATATTTGGGCCACTCTTTAATTTAAATAAAAAGGTGGGGGCTTCAGAAAATATATCTTAAGATCATGAAAATATTTTCTTTAAATTATTTTTAATGACCCACATTAAAAATAAAAGCACACATATCTTAAAATAAAATAAAATAATAAGATATTAAAATCATAAAAATCTTTATCTCAAAATATTTGACTTAATAAATTAAATTGAAATAAATGACGTAAAGACCTACGTAGTAGGATGCGGGTATTACACTGAGTGACCACGTAGATTGCAGACCTGACAAGTTAATGGAGGATCAGTTTGGGAAATAGAGTTGGTTCTGTGGTTACCTGAGAAATTTCCACGACCACGATTGGAACTGGAACGACCCCCATTGTTGCGGCCATGAAAGAAATTTCGACCACGGAAAGGGCCACGACCACGCTGAGGAGCATTAGACTTTGCTGAATAATTAGCTGAGGCATCTGAAGGGAAGAAGTTGGTTTCAGTATGATGAAGCATTCGGGCTTCATGAGCAAGTAAATGGCCAAGGAGTTCTTCAAGAGAAATAGGATCCAGCCGAGTTGCAACAGAGGTGACCAAGCCATCATAATCAGGTCCTAAGCCAGCAAGTAAGTATGGAACAAATTCTGCTGGGGGAAGAGCTCGCCCAGCAGCAGCCATGGTGTCAGCTAGTGATTTTGCATGTCGATAATAAACTGAGATCGAGTCAACGCCCTTCTTTAGTGATGCAAGTTGGAGCTGAGTTTGCATTAAACGAGCTTGAGAAACGGAAGCATAGGAAGATTCGAGAGAGGTCCAAACTGCACGAGCAGAGGTGCAGCCAACAACTTCAGCCATTAATGGTTTCGAAAGAGAAGAAATGATGGCAGACATAACCAGTTGGTCCTGCTGTAGCCAGTGTTCATAGTCGGGATTGGAGGATTTGTTGTCAAGGAAGGGTCTGGGAGCAGGGTAAGAGCCATCTACATATTTGTAGAGGCGTTGGCCACGAAGGTAGGGGACAAGTTGGATTTTCCAAAGAGGGTAGTTTTCGGGGGTGAGTTTGACGGAGATGGTATGAGATAGATTGGGAATGGGTTGGTTGGAAGAAGAAGACGCCATGGACGTTGGTCCTATATTTGCTCTGATACTATGTTAGAATGAAAAGTTTTCTTCTCATTGAAAATGTTTTACAGAGGCAAAGGCCTTTATATAGTAGCTGTATAAGAATAATTATTACAAGAATATTCTAACGGTATTTTGTTACAAGCTGCAGAGTGCAGTGTAGTGGAGGCAGCAGTAGCAACGGCGTAGCAGTATAGCCCATGCATGCAGAATCCGTAGCAGGAGCAGCAGCTGGCTGTGCAGCTTCTAGAAGAGAATTTTGTTATGGGGTCTTGCTCAATTTACTTGCCTGTGATGTTTGTGACGATGCATGTGCTGTAGACGTGGTATTTACCTTAACATACAGACATTGTGCATGTAAATATTTATTTATTATGGAAACATGCATGTAGGATTATACTTAATTTCTGCGGCCCCTCCAATTCGCCCTTTTTCGTGGCTGCCCAATTGCAAACGTCTTCATAAACCAACCATATTTCTTTGTGATCACGATTTGCCCAGCCACAGCTCCAAACACGAATCCACATCCGTATCCCATCGCGACTACTTTCCAACCAAATTCAAATGAGAACTTTGAGTTGTGGTTTGTTGAGTTGTGGCTTGAAGATGGAGGCAGTGAGTCTTCAGGATTGCCACATTTTTTTGACAAAGGACTTTCGCATAATTCAGGGTTCTCACTAAACGAACTGATATTGAATGTGTCGAATTGTTTCCCATGTGGTATAGGTCCTGTCAAACAATTATGGGAGACATTAAAGTGTGAAAGGAAAGTGAGTTCCGTTAATTGCGGAGGGATCGCACCAGACAGCTTGTTTTGAGATAGATCCAATGACTCTAGCCTTGTCAAGTTTGCCAATGTAAATGGAATAGGACCTGTGAGAAAGTTGTGGGAAAGGTTGAGCAAATTAAGTCCTTTTAGATGCCCCACCACCTCTGGAATTTCTCCTTCAAATCTGTTTCTAGAGAGATCAATAGCTATGAACAAATTTGAGACTTTTGGATACACCATCTCCGTGCCTTTGTTCATCATTGTCATTGAGAAGGAGTATATAGCACGACCAGCACCTCGAGACGTCCGTACAGGTTTTATTTCCTCCATGTACTTTAATTGCTCGTCATCGATGATTTGCATGGCTTTCCAATTTTGGAAGTGTTCAGAGGGCAACTTGCCAGTAAGATCGTTATTTGAGAGGTCAATGATGCGCAATTTCGGAAAATTGAAATTGTTATCAGAACTTCCTATTGTACCATAGAGTTCATTAGATCTCAAAATGACAATCCTCAACTCTGGAAGAATGCCCAACCAGGAAGGAAAAATATCATGGATCTGATTGTTACCAAGATTAACAGCTTCAAGTTTGGTACAATCTGCCAATGATCTCGGTACACGCCCCTGTAAATGATTTTCGCTGAAATCAATCATCATTAATTCGTTTGCTTCACCGCAAATCCGAGGAATGGTTCCATGAAAGCTATTGTTGTGTAGATCCATTTTTTTGAGAGAAGCACTCAAGTTGCCTAAACATTGAGGAAGATTGCCACTCAAGTTGTTGCTTGACAAATCGAGCTCAGTTATTAAACTTAGATTGCAAATCAAATGTGGAATTTCTCCGGTCAGTCTGTTGTTTGAGACCGTATAGAAATCAATGGAAGGTGATGGGATTGGCTGACCCTTGAAGCATGTTAGAATCAAGCACCAGATGCGTTAGACTAACGTGGGGGAGTACAACCGAAAGTTGGTCGAAATTGGTGAGAAAGTTGCGATCCAGACCTATACCCCATAGAGTTTCTATACTTACGTTCCCCATCCATTTTGGAACTTGGCCGTGAATTTTGTTTCCGCTAAGATCTAATACTTCCAACTGATCTTGGTTCCTCAGAAACTCTGGGAACTCACGCAAGTGACAATCAGCTAGAAATAATGTAATAAAATTTGGAAAAGTTGAGTTGGTACTCGGATTTGTAAGCAATGAAATATCATTTCCAGATAACTGCAATACAACTAGCTTTCGGAGTCTCAGAAACAACTCAAACTCCACCCTGCCACTGAAATAGTTATTCTCGAGACGCAGAGTTTCAAGATTTACAAGCCTAGATATTGACTGTGGAAATGAACCGTGCAACCTATTTGATTGAAGATCTAAATCAACTAGATTGGTAAGGTTACCTAGTGAAGATGGAATTTCTCCTGAGAAATTGCAATAACGTGCAGTCAATTCAACCAAGGACTTGAGGTGACCAATCGAATCCGGTATCTCACCATAGAAGCTCGTGTTTTCAAGTCTCAAAACTTTAAGGGGGCTGGTTCTCTGAAATTCTGGGATACAGCCCTTGAGGTTTTCATTATCCTTTATATTAAGACGCTGAAGCTTAGGTAGATGGAAAATTCCCACGGGAAACTCACCTTGCAGGTCACACTCGCTTAGAGATAGAGATGTTAAAGAAGTTAAGTTTGCCAAGATATTGGGAGCGTTGGATGATATAACAACATTGTCAAGATGTAGTACTTCCAAGTTTGTGAAGTTTTGAGCTATAACTGTTAGGCCAGATTCTTGGAGCTTCAACGACGGATTATATGAGAGATCTAGGGAAACTAACTTGGAGAGCCCGAAAATTTCTGAAGGGATTTGGCCAGAAAATACAGAGTAAGAGAGGCTGAGATTTGTTAGCCTTGAAAGCAGCCTAAAACTAGTTGGAATTGGAGAAGAGTTAAAGTGATTGTCGTCCAGATTGAGGTTTTGGAGTTGAGCAAGGCGGAAGAGGCTGCTATTGGAGTTGAGAAAACCTTGGAGATAGCTGCTACTGAGATCGAGGCCGATGATATGACCAGTGTCCTTATTGCACTCTACACCGTCCCACTTGCAGCAATCACTGATTTGATCAGGCTTCCACGATGAAACCTTCGGATAAGCAGTAGGATTATCGGACGCGGACTGATTGATGATGAAGCTTTCCTTGAATTGCAACAAGGCAAATCTCTCATCATCATGGCACAGGGGCTGCACACCAGAAGAAGAGGCAGCAAGTATAAGATAAAACATCATCAATGAAACAAGAAAGCGCACGATCAAGATGCCGAGAGGATAGGATAAGCCCATTGTCTAAATATTGGAGCTAGGGAGAGATCAAGAGATGAGAAAAGAAATGGAGGAAAGGAATTTTAGATGATTTCATTCACTCAACGAGTATGTGATGTATTTAAATTAGTCTTGGATGAGTTGGCAGGGGACCATATGTTTAAATTGTTAAGGATAATGCTCATCATCTCACGCGGTTTAAAATTCAAATCACTCCAGACCTTTAGTGTAGCACGGCTTCTCTATATTTGAATCTGTAACAACTCTTATCTATTCGTTAGTTTTCATCTATACGTTTGTTTCGGATATAGTGATCTTAGGTAACAAATATGTAAATCTGATCATGAGTCTGTAACTGATTTATTTATAAATACAATGATGAATACATGGTTTCTGGTATCTAAAACCAGAACCTTTTCCCATTCTTTCATGGTATCAGATTTTTTTTAAGCTCACGCTTTATTCGATCCTATGGCTACTTCATCTTCATCTTCCGCTGCTTTTCATCTTCCAGCTCAAGTTATTTCCATCAAACTTGATGGTACTAACTTTCTTGCCTGGAGTGCTCAATTGATTCCTCTGTTTCGGAGCTATGGATTAATGGGGATCGTTGATGGTTCCGACTCCTGTCCAGCCCAATTTACTAGCAATGATTCCACAGCCTCAGGTACTCTTAATTCTGCTTATACTGTTTGGCAATATAAAGATCAAACGGTGCTTGGATGGATCATTTCATCTTTATCTCCTTCGGTGGTCTCCACCATCTATGGTCTTGAGACTTCAAGGCTTGCTTGGCAGGCGCTTGGTTCTCGTTTTGCTGCACCATCTACCTCTCGGATTTCCTTGATAAAAAGGAAGCTTCAATCCCTTCAACAAGGCTCTATGTCTTGTCAGAATTTTTTGGATGAGGTTAAGTCTCTCTCGGATGAACTCTTGGCAGTTGGTAAGTCGATAGAGGATTCTGATTTAATTCTTTCTGTTCTTAATGGACTTAACTCCTCTTTTCATTCATTTGTTACGACCTATATGCTTCTTTCCAAGGAAAAGTCGATGTCTTTCTCTGACTTCCATGCTGAGCTGCTGAATTATGATCTCATGCAAAAGTTCCACAACCAGTCCATTCAATCTGAAATGGGGTCTTATGCACTTTATTCACACAAACATGGTTCTAAACCAGGAAGTCGTAACACCAATAGGTCCCGGTCTTCAGGGTCAGCCAAGCCAAGTGGGCCTGTTACTTCCAATGCTTCCCAGTTTAGGCATTCCTTACCTCACTTGCCGAATCCTGTTTCAGTGCCTTCAGAATCTCGATCCAGGTCTCCTTGTCAAATTTGCAGGAGGGAGAACCACCAAGCACTTGATTGCTTCAACCGCATGAATTATGCTTATCAAGGGCGTCATCCTCCCACAGAATTAGCTGCCATGGTTGCCGATGACAATACCACTTATCTCAGTCAACATCAATGGTATGCTGATAGCGGGGCAAATATTCATGTCACCTCCGATATTGCCAATCTTGCAAACTCTCAACCATATGAAGGAAATGACTCCGTGGGTGTAGGTAATGGGGCAGGTTTGATCATCTCACGCACTGGTCATACTTCTATCAAAACTCCCTCTTCTACTCTTTCTTTAAAAGATGTTGCTTATTGTCCTCAAGCTTCTGCTCATCTCCTTTCTATTAATAAATTTTGTAATGACAACAATGTTTTCTTTGAGCTCACTGGTTCTAATTTTTCTATAAAGGACAACCAGACGGGGGAAACACTCCTGACGGGGCCAAGTGATAATGGATTGTACCCCATCAACCTCCGGCAACTGTCTTCCTCCAAGTTCCATGCTCTCACCATGACTGTTGGTGTGAAAGCTTCTACTTCCACTTGGCATTGTCGCTTGGGACATCCATCTCCTGCAACTCTTCGTCGTGTCCTTACAAGTTTTTCTCTCCCTGTTAGTGATTCCATTAATAAACAGTATGTTTGTGAGTCTTGTCAGTTAGGAAAGTCTAAACAGTTACCTTTCTCTGATTCCAACCGAGAATCAACTGCTCCTTTGGAGTTAATTCATTCAGATGTTTGGTCTACTTCTATTTCTTCATTGAGTGGTTGTTGATATTATGTAATTTTTATTGACGATTTCACACGGTTTTGTTGGTTATTTCCCATTGCTAATAAATCTGCTGTTTATTCTACATTTGTGAAATTCAAACTCTTAGTGGAAAAACAATTTTCTTATCCCATTAAACAATTCCAAAGTGACAATGGTGGTGAGTATTGCTCTACTAAGTTTATGCAATTTCTTAGCTCAAATGGAATTTTTCATCGTCTATCATGTCCTCATACCGCTCAACAAAACGGACTTGCTGAACGGAAACACCGACATATTGTTGAAATAGGGCTTACTCTTCTTGCACAATCTGGTTTACCAAAGAAGTTCTGGGTTGATGCATTTCTCACTGCTATTTTTATAATCAATCGGTTACCAACTCAAGTTCTTAATTTTTCGTCTCCATTTCAACGTCTTTTTCATCATCCTCCAGACTTTAGTTATTTTAGGTCCTTTGGCTGTCAGTGTTTTCCCCATCTTCGTCCATACATACCTGATAAACTTTCCTTTAGAAGCAAGCCCTGTATCTTTATTGGTTATTGTTCTAATCAACGAGGTTTTCGCTGCCTTGATCCTTTCTCCAGGCGTATATATATATCCAGGAATGTAATATTCGACGAAACCGTATTCCCTGCTCGAGTACAATCCTTTATCACTGATCCTGACAGTAACGTGACCCTCTCAGGTAATTCTCAATCCCTGCTTATCTCTCATCCATCTCATATTTTTTCTACCACCGAAGCCTCCCCTGTTCTCGATCCAGCTTCTGAGTCTCCCATAGTCTTTTCTTCTCCTACTTCTCAACCAGTAATCATTTCTACACCTTCACATAGTATGTCTTCTACAGTTGAACCTTCTCCTATTTCCAATCAAAATCCCGATTCTCTCCCGGTTGCTTCCTCATCTCTTACACCTTCTCTTCTCAACGTTCTTGAATCTCAGCAACCTGTCTCTCCTTCACCGGCATCTCCCTATCATGTTGTCACTAGATCCCAGACTGGTAACCTTCGGCCATGCACCTTTCCTGATTATCATTTATATTACTCTACACGCCATCCTCTTTGAGCCTTGCATGCAGGTACTATCATTTCCGAGCCTCGTACCTATGCTCAAGCGGTGTCCTTACCTGCGTGGCGTGAAGCCATGGAAAGTGAGTTTCAGGCGTTAATGAATAATGAAACATGGACCTTGGTTTCCCGTCCATTAGGCAAGAATGTGGTTCCAAACAAATGGGTCTTTAAGACCAAATACAAACCTGATGGGAGTGTTGAACGCCTCAAGGCAAGGCTGGTTGCAGTTGGATATCTTCAGCGCAGTGGGATTGATTTTCATGAAACCTTCAGCCCAGTAATTAAACCATCCACTGTCCGTATTATTCTTGCTCTTGCTGTTTCTTTTAACTGGGATATTCGTCAACTGGATGTTTCTAATGCGTTTCTTCATGGAATTTTGGAAAAGGAAGTTTATATGGCTCAACCAAGAGGATTCGAGGACTCTGCACATCCGAATTTTGTGTGTAAGCTCCATAAGTCCATCTATGGTTTAAAACAAGCCCCTCGGGCTTGGTTCAACAGACTGTCTACTGCTCTACTCTCTCTTGGTTTCCAGAGCTCGCAAGTTGATCCATCATTGTTCACCTATCACCTTGACAACGTGCATGTCTTCTTGCTGGTGTACGTAGATGACATCTTAGTGACTTCCAATGAACGATCCTTTATTACTTCTTTAATCTCCAAACTACAGCTCGACTTTGCCATTAAGGATCTCGGTCAGCTCTCGTATTTTCTGGGTATAGAAGCTACTCGTGATTCTTCAGGTCTTCATCTTCGACAGACTAGGTATGTCATTGATCTCTTGGATCGGGTCAAACTTCTTGGCATCTGTCCGTATCGTGCTCCTTGTGTTTCTGGAACAAAATTATCTAAGTATGATGGTGAGCTTCTTCCGGATCCTTCAGAGTATAGACACACAGTGGGTGCATTACAATATGTCACTCTAACTCGTCCAGATATAGCTTATTCCGTGAATCAATTATGCCAAAACATGCAAGCACCAACCACTGCTCACTGGACAGCAGCAAAACGGGTGTTACGTTACTTAAAGAATACTCTTGATTATGGTCTCTTCTACAAACCTGGTCCCTTCTCAATCAATGCCTACTGTGACTCCGACTGGGCAGGTGATCCGGACGATAGAAGATCGACGTGCGGTTACGGCGTGTATGTTGGTCCCAATCTTATTTCTTGGTCAGCAAAGAAGCAGCCTGTGGTCTCCAAATCTAGCACTGAGGCTGAGTACAGGTGTCTAGCGTTGGTTACGACTGAAGTTTATTGGCTACGTATGCTCTTATGTGAGCTGAAGATCTCTCTCAATTCTCCACCTGTTGTCTGGTGTGATAATATCAGTACTCTTGCTCTTGCTTCAAATCCAATCTTCCATGCTCGATCCAAACATATTGAGGTAGATTACCATTTTATACGTGAAAAGGTAGCTAACCAAGACATTCTATTGGAACATATTTCTACTGCTCTACAACCTGCAGATATTTTTACTAAAGGGCATACTGCTGATCGATTTTGCTTTCTTCGTGACAAACTGTCTATCACTGATCTGCCTGTCAGTTTGCGGGGGAATGTTAAGGATAATGCTCATCATCTCACGCGGGATAAAATTCAAATCACTCCAGACCTTTAGTGTAGCACGGCTTCTCTATATTTGAATCTGTAACAACTCTTATCTATTCGTTAGTTTTCATCTATACGTTTGTTTCGGATATAGTGATCTTAGGTAACAAATATGTAAATCTGATCACGAGTCTGTAACTGATTTATTTATAAATACAATGATGAATACATGGTTTCTGGTATCTAAAACCAGAACCTTTTCCCATTCTTTCATAAATTAGTAAGTCGTCATCTCGTGTGCATGCTAAGCTAGCTTGGATGATATGTACGTAACACCTCCCGGAATGGTCGGCATCGTATGAACCACGTAATGATAATTATTTTTAAATAACAATCATCATTTGCAAATTGCCTCTAAATAACAATTTAAGATATTTGTCTCTTAAGAAATATGACGAATTAACTAAAGAAGCTCTGAATCACGATCCACACTTACCTGCGAGAGGGAGAATTGTTTTTAACGTTAGAATTTATTTAATATTTTGGAAGTGTTTTCTTTGGCTTTAGTTAAAAAAATTTTGTCTTTTAATTTTTATTTAAATTGATTTATAGGATTTTCTTATTTAAACAATGTTTTTAGTTAAATGAATTAAACATATTTTCTTTAATTCTTAATTATTTAAATTGTGTTAAAGTTCGACCTAGATTTTTTAAATTAGTTTTTGTGAAAATAAAGTTTTAAGCCTTGTTTAGGTAAAGAGGCTTTTACAATATTTTAGTTAAACCGGTTTCTGAACAAAATTAAAGATAAATTTTTTTTTTTTTAAATTCTTCTTGTTAAAATGATTTTTTCTCAGTTTTTTAAGTTGAACATATATATTTTTAAAATTATATTTAGTTAAATTTATTTTTTAATGAAACATATTTTCACAATATTTTTCTAAAGTTGAAATTAAAATAAAAAAAAAATATTTATCCTACCGTGGTCACACTTCGCTTGGATATATGTTGATAAGGAGTTAAAAAACCTCACTTTCCGATGTCAAGTCGTTTCCCTAGGCATGAACCACGTAATGTTTTGGCCAATCATCATTTGTCTCTAAATAACAACTTAAGATATTTCTCTCCCAGAAAATATTACCAAGTAAAGAAGCTCTGGATCACATATGGATTCATACTTAATATTATAAAACTCAAAAATTTCTCCTTGTATACAGAGTTTCAAACATCATGCAAACTTGATCCTTCACTAAACTCTCGTAAATGTATGATATTATTCCAATTTCTTTTCTCCCCAAATAAGCTATTTTTGGTACCAATCATTTAGCAATAACTTTTTAAAACTCTGAAAAATAGCAACCTGTTTTGAATCATTTAAATTTTATTTCGAAATTATAATTTTATTATATATATTTGAGTTGTAATATTAGTATTTCTCAATATGTTTATGTTTTTATTATTGAGATTGCAATTCTAAACCTATGTTCATATTTGTTACTATAGGGTTTGTAATATTAGTTTTATTATATGTTAAAATTTGAAAAGTATTGATATTTTTTGTTAATAGGAAGTTTCTTTTAAAATATTGTGGCTACTAATAAATATAGTTTTAACTTTTATGTGAAATTATGTTAATAAGATCAAATAGAATATGTGTTAGTTTAACTAATTTATATTAAACGGATTTAAATGAGCAATTTTGCTACAGGTAGTCCATTTGGGAGACACCTTTGGCAACCCGGCCTACGTGGCCTTAAAAGAAAAAAAAAACAATAGAATTGAAAAAAAAAAAGAAGGCTGAAAGCGGAGGAAACCACTACGCACGAAGAAGAAGCTTCGTTTCCCGCTCACGGCACGAAGCTTCAACTTGCATTGCGTTGCTTCAGCTTGCGTTGCATTCACGAACCAGTGTAAGTATTTCTCGTCTCCGATGGCACGTCTCCGCCACCGGCACATCTCCGAATGTCTTTGCACGTTTCTCTCGCCAACAACAATGGCTCTATAGTGTATCTGTGTATGATTCTCTAAAAAGATTTAACAAAAAGAAACTTAACAAACTTAAAAATAGTGGCTTGTAAATAGCACATGCTTCCACTCTAAATTATGTCACGAGTTTAAATTACTCCTTAGCAGAACCGAAAAAAAATATGGAATAGCCAGAAGAAGAAGTAAACAGCCGAAAGTCTGTAAGTGAAATGAATGTTTTAAATTTTTTGGGTTGGGGTGTAAAGGTCAAGATTGGAGGCAACTCTATACATGGTCGATTTATTTACTAAAGGAAATTGATCAACTTCTTTATTATCCCATTTATGTATTTATATATTCATTTATTTATTACCTCTTTTAAAACAATAAAATAGAAAGAAAAAAAGATCTTTAGTTGAGCCGTGTTCAACTTGAGTACTCAAATACAACTCAAGTTTTTAGCCAAACTCCAACTTAGTTTTTCATAAATCAACCCGAGTTTGGGCGAGTAATACAACCCCAGGCTCAATCACTAAGGTTTGAAGGTTAGACTAATTGAAAAAGATAAACACACTTCAAACATGCTACATGACAAATTCAAACACACATGATATGTCTTTCTCATTTTAAAATTGAATCATCTAATTTCATCAAATACTTAGAGAGAATTTTGGTGCTAACAGAATTTCTCATAGTGGTCCCAAGTCTGTTTTTAAATGCAAATGAAATGCTTGTTAAATGTAGCATTTACTTACATTTCAACTGTACGTATTGGTCTTTGTGTTGTATATAGTGGAAAACCGAAACTTGGAAATTTTATGGCTTCAATGAAATCCTCACGGTGGTCTTTCTTCAAACACTTCACCTACGGCTCCTTTACTTCCTTTAGTATGGTATCAGAGCCATGTAAAGCTCACACTATCTTCTCCTTCCCTGCAAAACTCACCAAACTCAGTCCTTACTTTCGGTAATTACTATCAAACAAATGCATAAACTCCAACCGTAATAATGCTAAGGATGAAAATCTCACCCATGCTTCATAGTGTAACTAGCCAAAAAGAAAATTTCGGACATATCACCTTAGACATAAAAAGTCCTTTGACATTCAGTTCATCAATATCTTCCCTCGCAGTGCTAAAGGGTGTACGTATTTCAGTTCATCAATTTTATTTTTTCAGACAATGCAGGAAAATCTAATTTGGAGTGAGTCAGTAAAAAAATTGCCGCTAGGGTTAGGATTCTCACCTCAAGCTTCAGCTTCAGCTGGGAGTCAAGGAGAGGGAACCGAACAATTGACGATGGCAATTTCGCACGGAATGGAAGCGAATTTCTGGGGACATCTCAAGTTCGACTTCATTGATGGGCACGAAGAGAAGAGATGCGAAGGGCGAAGGAAAGCTTCGACTTCAGAACAAAAAAAACAATTAAACCAGTACGCACCGTTTTGCAAGGTTGAAAGGAGGAGAGCCCGTGCGCACCGTTTCATTTAACCCGTTACATCCACCTCGATTTCGTGTGCAAAGGAGTCCTTGAAATTGACTACCTTCAACTTTTTCCTTAAACGAGTTGTGTTGTTGACTTATTTTTAATTAATTATTAAATAGATCAAAACAGGTCACACGATACGTTATCTAAATGAGTTGGGTTAGAGTTTGACATGTTTAATTTAACGGGTCGGGTTTGAGTTGATCTATATAATCGAATGTTCATGACTTAACACGACAAGAACACGAACTAAAAATACGATTTGCCACCTGTAGTTTTTAACTTTAGAAGCTATGTAATATTTTGGAAGTGTTTGTTAGGCTTTAGTCAAAATCTTTTTGTCTTTTTAATTTTTATTTAAATTGATTTATAGGATTTTCTTATTTATACAAATTTGTTTAATTAGTTAAATGAGTTAAACAGATTTTTTAAGAATTCTTTATTTAAATTCTGTTAAAGTTCGACCGAGGTTTTTTAAATAAATATTAGTTGTGAAAATAAATTTTTAAATCTTGTATAGGTAAATAGGTTTTTATAATTTTTTAGTTAAGCCGATTGGAAGTGATATTTGGGCCCTCCGGTTGTGAAGCCCATGACTGGAAGGCAGGCCGAACCTATTGCCTTGACCTTTTTTTTTTTTAATAAGATCACATGTCTACGAGTGACCTTCTTCTGATTTTATTAAAAAACCCTCATTTGTAGAGGAGGAATACCTTAACATAAACATCCCACCAAAAAAATACAACCCAAATGCCAAAAAAAATACCGAATAACCCAAAACCAAGACAAAGGCAAAACATTATATACGTAAATGAGGAAGTTCTCAGCAATCCGTGTGCAACAATCCTCTAAGCCTCTCGCTTTCTATTTCTGCCCCCGTGAACGCCCAACAATTTTTATTGGCCCCTTGCTTGGCAAGATAATCCTCAACCATATTAGTTTCCCTAAAATTGTGACAAATACTGTAATTCAAGTTATCAAATAACATTTTAACTTCTTCCTAAAAATTCCACAAACACCAAAGATTACAACCTCCTACCTTGATCCATCCCACTATTACCGCTGAGTCCGATTCCACCATAACATTGCGAAGACCCATATGTTGAGCCATGCACAAGCCATCCAAAAGAGCACGACCCTCAGCGATTGTAGCCACTCCATAATGTGTTGCAAAACCTGCCATAGCTCATCCATTCTCATCCCGAAATATACCTCCCCCACCAACCATCCTGGGATTACCAAGCGAACTCCCATCAATATTAAGCTTGATGCCACCCCTTTTCGGTTTCTTCCATGCAACCGCCTTGACGACTTTCTTCTGCACCGGAACAAGAGGGAGATTTATCTCCTTAAGGATTGCCAAATCTTTAGAAGACCAATGAGTGAACTTTCGGTCTCTAACGTATCTAACAAGGCTATCTTGATCCACCGAACAACCCCTCTCCAATCCGTATTTCCTCCTTCCATCCGTGCAGCACAACGTGCCCTCCACAACATGCAAGTAATGATAATAGAAAGCAACCCATGACATGCCCCTGTTTGAGAAGATACTGAAGCCCGTTACCACCATACACTGAGAATTCATTTCCAAGTTCGGTTATGCAGAAGCCGAACGCCCAGAATCTTTGCAAAGAAATTCCAGATTTTAGTTGCTAGCTCCCCACCACCTAAAACATGATCAATTGTTTCTTGTTTCGGAGACACACAACAATTACACTTTGATACCAACGGAATACCAAGTTTGGCAATTATATCATCCACCGGTAAAGCCTCTTTTCTAACACAACAACAAACAAAAGATATTTTTTTCAGAACATACTTGTGTCATAGCCATTTACACCACAGACAACACTCCCCACAAGTCAGCAACCTGCAAGCTAGAACCACCCACCGCCTCTTTTGAATCCACAATGGCACCATCCCCCAACCAATTATCAAACCAAAATTTTGCCTCTCCATTCCAAATCAAAGTTCGAGTATTATGAGTCACAATAGGCATAACGGACATGATCTTTTTCCAAAATCAAGAGCCAACAACATGAGAAATAGCTGTAGGATGCTCACCTCTAGAGTATTTGGCCATAAAAGATTTGGCCCAAAAGGAACTACCTTCCAATATTTTTCAAGCAAACTTCATGAATAACGACGTTTGCACTTATGCAATATCCCTTATACCCAACTCGCCTTCCTTCATTGGTAAACAAATGTTCCTCCAAGCTACCCACTTCCTCTTCTTCCTTTCCTCCCCAGAGCTCCAAAGAAAGTTTGAGAAAATGGATGTTAAAGCTTTCAACACCCCCTTCGGTAAGTTCATAACGGATAAAATATGAATTGGCATGCTAGATAATACATGTTTTAGAAGCGTAATCTTACCTCCAAAGGATAAAATTTTACTCTTCCATGTTTTGTTGCCTTGACCTATAAGATTTATGGCCCAAGACCACATGGCAGATAACACTACTTGCAAGGGGATAACGCCTACGGATTGAGGTAGTTATCCTGGGTAGGATAACACCTATAAACCAGGACAGTTATCCCCTCCTCTTATTAAAGGATCATTAAGGATAAACACAAGGGACTGGTGAATATCGACGTCCCCATCAGTTCACTGTGCCTTTACAAATAAGCCTAAGGAGGTAACAAATGATCACTTGACTTCTTGATATGCTTACACTCAGACTATTTCTCTAACTTAGGCATCAGAGTTTCTCCGCGCGCCCAGTGTTGACCCTTAATTTGTTATAGGTCATCTGAGTGGTTAGTAGTGTGAAACACGTCTTTTACAGTGACACTGTTTGTGGGATCTCTACAGATTTCAGCGTGATTTTCGCATGCAACCTACTATGCGATCTCACGCAACCCGCTATCAAGAGATGAATATGGCAGAGGTAGAAACGAGATTTGCAGAGGCCGATGAGAAGTTGATAAAAGCGATAACGGTTGTCGAGTAGATACAAAAGGAGAACGAAGAGCTAAAGCGGCAGAACGTCAGTGCGCCACCCCTCCAGAACGGGCAGGTAGAAGGAGATGAACACAGTGCGGGGGGAATGAATAGTGAATAGTTGGAAAAGAAGAAACTACATGACCTTAGCCAATTGTGATGTGGCCTTAGCCAATTGCCTAGGACTTGTTTGGAAGATGAAATGGTTTCATCTTATTTTATCTCATTTCCAAACATTACTCAAACACAAATATTTTTCAATTTCAAATATTTAACTTTTTTATATAATCATTAAAATGATTATTTTAACCTTTCCAAACTTCAAAATAAAATACAAAAAACTTTTTCAAGTTCCTAAACAAGAATAATATTAAAAATTTATATTCCAACAATATTTTAACTTTATAATATTTTTATTAAACGTTTTCTCGTACATCTCCCAAAATCCCATAAAACATCATAACTCAAACCATTTCACTACTATTTACAAACCACTATTGTTCACATATTTCTCATTTCATCTTATTTTCCAAGCATTTCCTACCTTAAGTCGCCTACTCCTTAGGACGACTATATTCCCAACCAAAACCATGTGTTTAGAATTTAGATCCGAAAATTCCAACCTTTCTAGCTGCCTCCTTGTATCAAATTCAAACACAAATTTATTTGCAAAAAAATAAATATTAATCTGACGTTTCTAACACCTATTTTTTAACTAAATTAGAAATAAGATTGATCATCTGAGTTCTGGCTCAAGAGCTCAGGTTTCAAATTCGGGCCAAAACCCGAATCGGGTTAGCCAGGGTTAGATCCAGTCCGGAACCTAGATTTCTAACACCTATTTTTTGGGCTAAATTATACATAAGACTGTTCATCCGAGTTCTGGTTAGGGAACTCAGGTATACCCAGACCGGAACCCAGGTTTTAAATTTGGGCCATAAAATAGGCCTAGTTAGCCCAGGTCAGACCCTAGCCGGAACCTGGATTTCGGGTTCCGTACTGAACCCGAGTTTTTTTTTTTAAAAAAAAGCCTACATTGTTTAGCCTTGATAGTACTGTTTCAGGATAGAACACCAACAGGAACGCTAGGGACAACCCCTCCATAACACGATGTCTTCGTAAAAGGTACTCGAATGGTGGTGGCACTTGAACATGGTGGTGGCACTCGAACATGATGAGGCTGCATATTCTGGGACTTTCACTTAATTTCAGCTGTGCATGCACCAAAAATAGTGGTGGCGAAAATCAACCAAATTATGAGCAATTTCTTTTGGGGGTCTTTTGAGGGCAAGTTAAAATGGAAATGGAAGGCATCGCATTTTCTATGTAAGCTGACAAGTGAAGGGGGCGTCTGGATCAGGGGATTGGCGGAAGTTCAGCTTGGTCTATTTATGAAATTTTCTTGGAAAATGATGACTGAGAACTCTTTACGGTCAAAATTTTTTAAGGCTAAGTATGTTAAAGATCAACATATATCTTTGGTTGAGGCAAATAAAGGCTCTTTATTATGGAAGGAGATCTTGCACTATGTTCCACAAGTTTTGAGTAATGCGAAATGGCGAATTCGGGAAGGGAATATCTCCTTTTGGCAAGATAAATGGCTTGATAGTGGCCCTTTGGTAAATGAAATTCCTATCCATGATAGGCCTCTGTTAAAGATATGTGATTGCAAGATCGAAAATGGATGGGATGTAGATTTATTAAGGAACTTGGTGGGAGAGAGTAAGCTGGAAGCTATCTTAGAATGTTTGGGTGGGTCTAAACAGGGTGCGGATATGCTGGTTGGGAGTCCAAACTTGAATGGTAAATTATCGACCAAATCCGCTTGGGAGTGTGTAAGAGTAAAAGCTCCAAAAATGATCTAGTCGAAGTGGATTTGGCATGCGGCTCTCCCAAAAAAATATTCGATAAATATGTGGAAGGCATTCAATTCTTTTTTAAGTGTTGATAAATGAATTCGTAGGCTAGGTATTCCTTTGGTATCCAAATGTGCATGTTGTGAAGGGGGTAATTCAGAAGACCAGGATCATGTTTTGGCTACTGGGAGGGTAGCCAATGAGATATGGCACCACATCTCTGTTTTATTGAGCATGTCGATTGTCCCAAACAGGAACTGGAAGCATAGAGTTGAGCTATGGTTCTGTCGTGCCGCTCGCTCCTCACAAAAAGGAAGCCTAATGGGGCTCATTCCATCTATTGTAACTTGGGCCTTATGGATGTGGTGCTACAAAGCTCGGATGGAAGGTAAAGTTGTATCAATTGACTTATGGATTTCAGTCAAAGCTGCAATTCTTGGGTTGGAATGAGACTAAAAGCTGGGGAAAAATTCAGGTGGGAGATGTACGAGTGTTTGAAGATTTACCTATTCCTTTTATAGAGCCCAAACAAAAGAAGGTGTGTATTGTTAAATGGCTAAAGCCAGCTGATGGATGGGTCAAATCGAATGTTGATATAAGCTATCTTGGCAATCCTGGCCGTATGGGGGCGGGTGGTATTATTCGTAATGACAAAGCAAATTTGTTATTGGCTTTCTCGGCAAGTTTAGGACATGGTACTACAATGTTGGGGAATTTATGGCCCTACTCTATGGTTTACACTATTGTAAGGAAATGGGCTTGATGAAAGTTAAAGTGGAATTGGATTCCATGCTAGTGGTTCACTAGTTGGAGGAAAAACGCTGTGGAATTTGGTATCTTGAGGACTTTTGGGATGAAATCCTCGAGATTCTTTCAAGTTGACAGGCTGTGTTTCGTCATATATTCAAAGAGTGTAATGCAGGTGCTAATTTTTTTGCTCGACTTAATACTTAGTCATCCAGAACTTGGACGAGTAACGCGGATATACCGAGTGGATAAGTTAGGCCTTCCTTTATTGAGACGCTAGGCATGTATAGGGTCTCTTTGAAATAGCATTTAGTATAATATTTTTGTAACTACGGTTTGCCTCCGCCATACATGAGGATATTAATAAATTCCGGAGGTTCTGTCCTCCTTAAAAAAAAAAAAAAAGATTATCGATACTAGTAGTAGGAATCTTTTTATTATTGTATTTCTAAAATTGTTTTCTAATACATGTACATATTATGTATACTCCCACTAATTTTTAAGAAATGTTTTTTATATTATTTTGATTTTTGGTAAGCAGCATGTATATATATATATATTAAATTCACACCTCATGCAATCATATTATAATATGTATTTGTGTGCTGACTTTAAACCTGATTGAGCCTTTTTTTTTTTTTTTAAAGGAAGAGCCGGAAGCCACCCACATAGCAGCCCGTCCCAATTTTATTAATAAGCCCTCACTTTTAGCGGAAGAATACCGTGGTAACAAAAGGACACTTAGGATTTACAGAATATCAATTAAAAACCCCATGCATCAAAACAAACAATAAAAGAAACCAAACCTATACCAAGACCAACAAAAAAATAATCTAAACATGCCTAATATAAGCCGTACCCATCTTATCCAATCTATACAAACCTTTGATAACTCTAAGAAGCTGAAAACTATTTGTAAACAAATTATTCCTCCCCATGGCACCATACCGAGCCAAAGCATCTGTCACTATATTCCCTTCCTTATACAAAAACCTGACTAAGCCTTGATCCCGGCCGATTAATTTCCAAGACCGACTGTTTCCTTGATCGATGAGTTCAGTAAATTCAAAATATTATATCTATGATTGTTTGTTCAATGGGCATAGACCAGTCTGGTTATCAGTCTCATGATGACTGAGATTGATGGATGACCAAGTCTGCTGTCATAGACCACACATCTGAAGAAGATCAGATTTTAATGTCCTACATCCAAAAATATGGCCATGAAAATTGGCGTGCGCTTCCAAAGCAAGCCGGTAACTACAAAAATATCCTACCTGTTTTTTCTCTGTAAATATGTCTATAGATGGCTATATTTTTTTCAAGGATTCAGTACTGCTCGTTTTAGGTGTATGAAATGGGAGAAGAGTAGTTATCTTAATGCTGTCGTAATGATCTTTATTTGTTTAATTTTTCCGGTTTTCTTTGTTGTGTTTAGGTCTATTGAGGTGTGGGAAGAGTTGCAGACTCCGGTGGATAAACTACTTGCGTCCAGATATCAAGAGGGGAAACTTCAGCACAGAAGAAGAGGAAACTATCATGAAATTGCATGAAATGCTTGGAAATAAGTATGTATCGATCGATGAAGAATTACTATCTTAATGCTTGGCAAATGTGTCTCCAAGTCCAAAAGCCAGAATTAATCATCCTGCATTAATGACGAACTGATCGATCTTGGCAATGAGGTTAAGGTTGAAAAGTACTATCTAAGCTGGTGACAGGAAAGAGATAAGTACTTAGAAAAAAGATCGACACAGAACCAATATCGTTGTAAAGTGATCGATAGGAGGACTTCATAAGAATGGAGTGTATTTTTTTGAATTCTAAGATCTTTCATTGAACTAAGAAATTATGTTTCTTCAGTACCTTAGCCATGTCAATTCTTTTGATTAGATTTAATATAATGAAGATGACAGCAATAATTATATTCTTACATTAATTTACATTAATTACCTTAGCATGCTGGCTGTTATTAGGCATCCCTTCTTAATCAATTTCCATCGATGAGAATTAATTTTTCTCTCTGGTTTTGGGTAAAATATCTTTGATTTGGTCATAAAAAATGGATGAATTCGAGCAAATTGCTTAGTAAGTTAATTACTCAAATGTGATGATCATCTCCCCCATAGTATGCCAAATCGGTTGAAATCAATTATAAATGAATAATTTCAAGGCGTACTGGGATGACTCAACTTGATTAATACATATCAATATATAGCGCCATGATTGAGAATCATTATATATAATCTTAAAAATGGAACACATAAGAAGTCATTCGTTATTCGAATATATGCAAATTATCACGGCCATACTTGTTAAAAAAAAATTAGAATAAATTAAAACCACGCATACGTGTAGATGAAGAGGACTGGATTAAAAAATGTGCAGCCAAGAAATGGAGGATTAAAAAAGAAAAAGAAGAAGAAGAAGAGAGATTTAAAAATGAGAAAAATATGGATATAATTAATATACTCTCATCATATACTATGACAATTAGGGAGGTTTATATAGTGAGTTGAGATGAGATAAAAGATGAAACTTAAATAAAATATTGTTAGAATATTATTTTTTAATATTATTTTTGTTTCGAGATTTGAAAAAACTGAATTATTTATTATATTTTATGTAGAAGTTTGAAAAATATGTAATAATTAGATGAGATGAGTTGAGATATTATCTGTATCCAAACAAGGCTTAATACTTGCCAAACTTTTCTGATCGTTATGTAAAAGGGTGTACAGTATCAGTGATCATATAGAAGAAATATGTAGTTAAAATAAAACTTGTCGTTTTGTATGGAGAGAAAATTAGGAATGCAAAAAAAGAACTAGGTCTTTCACCCAAAGAATGGCCTCTGCTGGGTCCCCCAGGGCCCCTGGCACCACTTGGGAGGCCAAAGTCCTTTGCGGACATGGTTTCCCAGCCTTCTTTGCCTCTTCCTGATGTGGAGATCCCCATCCGACCACCGAAAATCATTGATAGGGAAATTTGTGTTGTTTTCTCTAAGGAGGAAGTAGAGAAGTCAGCCTTGCCCTTTCATTTTTCTTTGGTTCCAAAGTTCCTTTGGCAACGGCCAAGTCTTGATGCCATTCGATCCTTCATTTGGAACCGTTAGGGACTTGACAAACAGTCGATTGTCTCTAGCATGCGTAAACCACGATTGGTTTTTATTCGGTTTGCGCAGGAGGAAGATTTTTTGAAAGCTTTTGCTAGGGAGGCTTGTGATGTTGATGGGGTTCCTTATAGAAGTTTCCAATGGAGTACTAACTTCAACGAGGAGATGGAATCGTCCCTGGTCCCTGTTTGGGTGGTTTTGCCAGGATTACCTTCAAATTTCTACCATGAATCGTTTCTTCGGAATCTGACTTCGCCAATTGGGAAGTTTATTAAGAGTGACAATAGTACGAGATGTGCTACGCGTACTGACGGGGCTCGTGTGTGTATCGAGATGGATGCAACTGTGAAGCCTATGGATGGGTTCTGGGTTGGGAGGCCACGAATGCCAGGAATCTGCTATCAAGAGGTAATTTTTGAAACACTTCTTGTGTATTGTACTTCTTGTAATATGCAAAGTCATAATCTGATTACGTGTAAAAAGGAAGAAGTGAAAAAAAAAATTAAAAAGATGGAGGACAGCAGGGAAATGGGAGAGAAGTGAAGAGATGGGTGAAGAGAATAAATAATTAGGGGGGCCCTAGTGGAGAAGAGGAAGGAACCGTGCATCATAGTGAGCATCAGAAGTTGGCAGAAGGATATGAGGTAGTTGATGAAATGTTTGTTTCTAAGGATAATGTTATGGCACAGGAAGGTTTTGCCACGAAGGAGAGGGATGTGGTTTCTGGTGGCTTGGTTCATGATAATGATGTGGTTTTGATTGAGGAACTTGATGAGGAAGGGGAGAACGGGAGCAGGCTAGAGTGGAGCCTCTATTATTGCTAGACAGGGCGTCTGCTTTAGACCAACCGAAGGAAGTGGAGAGGGGTCTTGATAATGCTATTGCGGTAATGGAGGTTGAGAAGAGTGGAGGGGATTTTGCCTTTTGTGAGATGGAAGATTTGCAATGTGAGGGGCTACAGGATGCGCCTGTGCAGATGGGTGAGTTGCAGTTTCTCTCTAATTGGGAAGTCTTGTCTAGCCTAGCCCAAACCACTTACAAAGGGATAAAGATGTTCTTTCAGATCCTGATGATAGAGGAAATAAAGAGGGAAAGGTGGGAAATAGAGTTCGAAGCTCGACTAGGGCCAAGAGCAGGCCTCTAAGACTTGATTTATGAATCTAGTTTTATTTTGGAATCTTAGAGGGTTTGGCACCTCTCAGAGAAGGTTGTTGAAATTGGTAAGAAAGCTACAACCTAGTATTGTGGCCATTGCTGAACCATTTGGTAATGATAACTGTATGAAACTTTTACATCAAAGGCTTTTGTTTGAGGGCTGTATTTTGAATGAGGAGGTTGGGGGTAAGTTATGGGTGTTGTAGAAAAAAGGTGTATGTGTTTCTATAGATAGTTTAACTAATCAAAGTGTTTCTATGGTAGTTCAGGAGAGTAATGTTAAGTTTGTTAGTACCTTTATTTATGCGAAGTGTTCGTATTTGGAAAGAATGAAGCTTTGGCAAGATTTATCGCAGATGAGTGATTCAAACCACAAAACTCAGGATTGCCCAATCATGCCCGTAATTCAGGAAAATGAGCCTGAACAGATGCAATCAGCTAACTGGGTTAACAGAGCACAAAATCAACCTTTTTCAAATACATATAATCCTGGGTGGAGGAATCATCCAAATTTCTCATGGAGAAATGATCAGCCTGACCGACCCCCCCATCTTCTCACCAACCATTTCATCAGGCTGTTCCTCATTCCCAACATCAACCATATCATACTCCTCAGAGCTATCCTTTTGTAGCACCTCCAGGATTTTAACCTCATGTAGCTGCCCAAACTTCTCAGCCACAACCACCTGCAAAAAAATCTCTAGATGACAGTATGGCATAGATGGCCAATACACTTCAGCAATTCATACAGATCCAGGCCACCACAAACAATCAAAACACTCAGGCCATAAATGAATTGCGGGGCACCATAAATAAGATGAACATAGCACTGAACACTCTGGAGAAGGGGAAGTTTCCAGCACAACCTCAACCTAATTCTCAAGTGTACCGGCAACAACCGCAACAGGTACATAATGTCTCAGAAGATGTTATTGAGACAGCAAAGGCTGTTCTTACTTTGAGAAGTGAAAAGGAAGTGCCCCAACCGGAGATGACTATGGATAAACCAGAAGCTGCTCCTACACCTGAAGATGTAACGGAGCCTGAAGAAGTTGAAAAAGAACCAGAGGTGGTGAGACCGGAGTTGAAAGAACCAAAAATTGCAGAGGCTGAATCAAGTAAAGGGTACCAACCTGTGGTTCCCTATCCTCAAAGACTATCAGCTAGCCAAAAAAATAAATACCACTCTGAGATCCATGAAATCTTCAAACAAGTGAAGATTAATATTCCACTCTTGGAAGCCATACAACAAATTCCTTCATATGCAAAATTTTTGAAAGACTTATGCACGGTGAAGAGGAAACTGAATGTTAAAAAGAAAGCCTTCCTAACAGAGCAAGTCAGTGCATTAATACTAAACGAAACTCCTCAAAAGTACGGCGATCCAGACTCTCCCAACATTTCCATTATGATCGGTGAGTCACACATTGGGAGAGCTCTACTTGATTTGGGGAGTAGTGTGAACCTGTTGCCATTCTCAGTCTATGAGCAGCTGGGACTGGGAGAGTTGAAAAAGACCTCTATCATGCTACAGTTGGCTGATAGATCAATCAAGGTGCCAAGGGGTATTGTGGAGGATGTGCTAGTCCAGGTGGACAAATTCTACTACCCAGTGGATTTTGTAGTTCTTGATATGCAACAGCCGGCATCCACTATTTAACAAGCTCCTGTCATCCTTGGNCTAGTGGGGCCTCTGTAAGTATCTTTATAGTGTGGGCTTGGAAGTATGGGCGGAGTTTTCTAGCTGCCGTCACCAGGGCAAAGGGTAGTAACTCGATCTTTGGGTATCTTACATCGGCTCCCCTGAGGGCCCAACTGGTGTAGTACACTGGATGTTGAGTTGTCCCTTCCTCTTTTACTAGGACGGCGGACACAGCTTTTGAGGAAACCGCTAGGTAGGCGTGAAGCACTTCCCTTTTCTATGGTTGTCTCAAAAGCGGTGGGCTAGCCAAGTGTTGTTTCAACTTCTCGAACGCCTCGTTGCATTCTTCATTCCAGGGGTGCGCCTTCCACAGTACCTAGAAGAAAGGGAGGCATCTATCTGTTGATCAAGCGATGAATGTCCCTAGGGCGGCTACCCTGCCCGCCAACTGCTGGGTTTCGTTCAGGTTCTTGGGTGGTTTCATGTTGAGTATGGCAGCTATCTTTTCTGGAGAGGCCTCGATTCCTCTTTCAGATACAATGTAACCCAAGAACCTCCTCGACTCTAACCCAAAAACACACTTCGCAGGGTTCAGTCTCATCTTGTATCGTCGTAGAATTTCGAACGCCATCCTCAGGTCACCCA
>QEOT01007002.1:478226-522578 GCA_003123785.1 Pterocarya stenoptera
GGACAGTAAAATAAAAGTGCAGGAATTAAAAGTACTGAAAAATAAATGACATTAATTTAAAGTGCATAAAAATAAAGTGCGTAAAAATAAATAACAGTAAATTAAAATAAAATAAATAAAATAAAAGTGGAGACTGCAGATAAAGGAGAACAGTTTGATAACACAGTTGGTCCATTAGGCTCTCAACTGCATCACCAAACTCCCTCACTTCATCTGCATTTTCTCCTAAAATTTCTGCAGACTACTCCTACTTCCTACTGGGCTTCTAACATCCGCCCCCCTTTCTTCTGCTCTCTCCTAGCCTTATATAGGCTTCAGAAGGAATCTGCATTCGTCTGTGCTTAGCTGTGCCATGTGCAGCTACCTGTGAGTTCTCTGCCTTTTCTGCTGCAGTGCATGTGCCTTCGGTTTCTTTTCTTTTCTTTTTTTCTTCTCGGCTTCCTTCCCGTTTCTTTCTGTTCTCTTTCTTTCTATTCTTTCTTTTCTTTTCTTTCTTCTTTTCGGCAGTCGGCCTCGTGAGCCTCTTTTCTTCTTTTTTCTTTTTATTTCTTTTCTTCCGCTTAGCGTTGCCCAGCTCGGCTGCATGCTTCTCCTTCTTCTTCTTTTTTCTTTTCCGTTTCTTTTCTCTTCTTCCCGTCGTTTCCAGTTCGGCCAACCCGTCTCTTCTTCTTTTTTTTCTTTTCTTTCTTTTCTTTTTCGGTTCCAGCCACATGCACGTTCGTTTTCTTTTCTTTTTTTTTTCTTGTTTCTGCTTCTGTTTTCATTCGCCCCAGCACGTTCGTCTCCGACCGTCTCCTTCTTCTTATTTTTTTTTCTTTTCTTTCTTTTCTTCCCTGCTTCCCACGTTCGGCCACTGCTTCTTCTTCTTCTTCTTCTTCCATTTCGGTTTCTGTTTCCAGTTTCGCATGCCCAGCATGCATGCCCGTCCCCGTCGTTGCTATGCTGTGCAGTGTTCACGTGGAAGTGTGGAGGAGCTGCTAGTGGCTGCGGAGGAGCTTGGTGGTGGAAGGCAAGTGGAGCTGGGTAGTGACGCACGGAGGAAGCAGTGGTGTTGCGTGGCTTCGGAGAAGGCTGTGGAGGTTGGATGAAGCTGCCGTGGCGTCGAACTGGCCGTGCATGGGGCGGAGGAGTGATCGCAGGCGTCGTCTGGGGTTGCTGGTGGCTTCAGGTGGGCGGAGGACGGCCCACGGTGGCGCTCGAGGCTGCTGTGCACGGCTGCACTGTTCATCGAGACGCAGCAGTCGGGAGGTAGAAGACGACGCAAAACGACGTCGTTTGTGTCTGTAGACAAAACGGCGTCGTTTAGCTCAAACGGTAGGAAACCAAGTTAGTGCAAAACGACATGTCGTTTTGGTCTTAGACAAAACGGCACGTCGTTTAGCTCAGACGGCAGATTACTTATTAGCTCAAAACGACATGTCGTTTTGGTCTGCTGACCAAACGACATGTCGTTTAGTCAGAGCAGAAATAAAAAATAAATAAATAAAAATAAATAAAAATAAAATAAAATAAAATAAAATAAAAATTAGACAAGCAAAATTAAATAAAAATAAAACTTAGACAAATAAAATAAAATAAAATAAAGAAACTAAAATAAATAAAATTAAACAAGAGATGAAAAATAAAATCTAAGAGTGTGTTGTGCATGTGAAGAATTTATTGCCCAAATAAATCACAAGATATAAAATCAAGCATAAACTATGCTTTTAATCAATTTAATTCACAACTTGGATTTATGCCTCTTAATCAATTTTTCCATCTAAAACCAATGATAAAATAATAAAACAATTAAAAATTATTGGTTTTAAATAGGTAAAATATACAATAATGCAGCTCAATCAATGAGGCAAGGATCCATTCCTTGGATTGTGCTGGGGGATTTCAATGTCATGAGTAGTGATGGGGAGAGGATAGGTGGGAGACCGAGACCAATTATTGCATTGAAGGAATTTAATGATTTTATAGATGTGGTGGGGCTAGCTGAGTTGAAGTTTGAAGGAAATTCCTTGTCTTGGTGTAATGGTCACCATGGAAGTAATAGAAGTTGGGCAAGGCTGGATAGGGCTCTGGTAAACTTGTCGTGGTTACTGGAATTTCATGAAGCTAATTTAAAGTATCTTCCAAGACTTACGTCTGATCATTCTCCTATGGTGGTTTCTTTGAAAACCCAAGATCAAGGTTATGGATTTCATCCTTTTAAATTTCACAGTATGTGGCTCTCACATGACAATTTTTAGGATTGTGTGAAGGGGGCTTGGAGGGATCCACAGTATGGCTGGGGTATGGTTCGGTTGGCTAAAAAACTCAAACTCCTTAAAGGGGTGTTGAAGCAGTGGAACAAGGAAGTTTTTGGGTGGACGGGTTCACATATTCAATGGTTGGAAGAAAGGGTTCATGTTTTGGAGTTGCAACTTCAAAATGGACCCTCAGAAGACACAGAACTTGATTTGGTGGCTACTAAGGTGGATCTTGCTACATGGGTTAGTAGGGAAGAAACTAGGTTGGCACAGGAAGCTAAACAAGCATGGATGGAGCAGGGGGGCTAATGCTAGTTTCTTCCATGCTGTTTCTTCTAAGTCCCATAAGGTGGTTAGAGAGATGAAGTTGAGTAGTGGTGTATGGCTACAATCCCCTGAGGCAGTGCACCTAGGTGCAGTGGAGTATTTTAAGAAATTCTCAGAGTCTTCTCACTCAGGGTTGTTACCAGATTTATCCTCTTTGGTGGACAAAATGGTAAGTGATTCTGATAATAGCCAGTTTTTAGAATTTCCTATCCAAGAAGTTAAGGATGTTGTTTTTTCTATTCCTATTGATAGTAGCCCAAGCTCGGATGGGTTTGGGTCTGGTTTCTATAAGTCCTGTTGGGATATTGTTGGTGGTGAGGTGGTGCAAGCCGTTCATGACCTGTTCAAGAGCTCACCCTTTCCCAGATTTTTTTGTCTTCTTCCCTTTTGGTGTTTATTCCTAAAGTGGAAAATCTTCAGTGCTTTGAGATCTTTCCCAGGAAGGGTGATGTTTTTTTTTTCCACTATGATTTTTTTCCTTTAAAGCTTCTAGTAAGGTTTTTATCCGCCATAAATGAGGTTTTTTTTTTCTATAAAAAGAGAGGTGGCTCGATTTAAATATATATATAGAAGAAATATGTTGAATTAAAAATGGAGGCATTTAGTTCAAATAAAGTACTATGCATTTGGCTATTCCATCTAAGCTGTACTCCACCTTCTAATTACTAGTTAGAAAAATTAATCGCTTTCTATTTTTTCTAAAACAATTTCAAATTTTCAAGCTTTCAATATTAATGGGTTATTAAGTTCAAGGTGGCGAAGATCAGTCGGAAAAATAAAAGATAAAAATTAGGGGGTGAAAAGTCACGAGTGGTCTGTAGTAGTAGTGTACGTACTAGTCATGTGGACAAACAAGTCATAGGAAGATTATATTGTTAAGGAGCCATCCTCAAATACTTTAAACTCTTGGGAAATTCCTAAGATTAGTTTTAATTCAATTTATCAAACTTCTTGACTTCAACGAAGTTTTAATTCTGATTTCCATGTTAAAACTACTGAACAAACCTATTCGATTTCAAAACCTGATGAAAAATGCTATCTTTTTACCAAGAAACTCATTCAAGAGTCTCTGGCGAAAGGATACAAGTTTCTTCACATAGGTTCTGTTCAGGTTGCTGTCAAACCTTTAACTAGGATTGGCATACCAGCCTCTATTTTACTATGTTTAAGAGATACTCGTTTTCGAAACTTTGAAACCAGTGCTCTTGGAATTATTCAATCTTCTTTGTTTAATGGCCCTGTCCATTTTGATTGTTTTCCCGATATTTTAATTGCTCTTGATGATCCTCATATCATCAAAGTTTTAACTCTGAATATCCAAACCCTTGGATATGATATGCTTGAGGGCTCTAAACCTCTCGCTCTAGTTTACAGAATTTATTATCGTCTTTTAAAAACAAGTTTATATCGAGAGATGATTTTAAAATCTACCCCTGGTCAAACTCTGCTTATCCAGAGTTCAACCAAGAACGCGAACATCCAAGTCCCAAAACCCATTCAGTGGAGCGATATAGATCTCCCAAAAGAATGGATCTTGGAAAATGAATGTCCGCCTCCCCCAAAAAATATCCCTTTAAGTTCAAATATTGATTATATTCAACAATATCTAGACGGAACTGTCAAGATCCGTTTTGATCAAACTCCAGCTTTAAGAAGAAATTCTTTTGCTGGATCTAGATCTTCTTTTGTTGGATCTGTTTCTGAGTTACCAGTAAGGAGAGATCAAAATCTCCAGCAATTTCTGGAGGATTCAGCCCAAACAGCCCAACCCAATATTAATTTAAAACCAGATTTAAAACTGAAAGGAATTAGCACTTCCTCTCAAATTACTTCTGCTTTTTATTCTGCTAAGGATAAATCCGTAAAGGATGAAGCCAAAGAAGACGAAGATACTTCATCTTTGTCTCCAACAGCTTCAGATATGGCTGCATCCATTCCTCCTGTCCATCATAGTTTGAACGTTTTAAATCGCGTTTTCAACTATGATTTAATCAAACTCTTTAACGAGTATAATTCAAAAGAAAACCGTGATAAGCGCAAAACTTATCATGCGACCTCTTCTGATTCTGAAAAACTTAGAGTTAAAAGAAAATGGAAAGAAATGATGACTAATCTCCAACAAGAGATTCTTTTCTTCAATTTTCTTGATAACTACTATGTTTCAAAAAACTCTGTTAACGTTGTTAAAACTGATTTTATTCGAGAGGACAAAACGGTTGTACATGCCAGTCATCTGCCTCTTGATACTGTTTTGATCCCTTTAAAAGGATCCGAAATTCCTGCTACTCCTTTCAAAATTTCATCAGCTGTGTCTAGGAAACCAGATGAAGACATGATTTTGAAAGAAACAAACAAAATTATTCAACAAAACAATTTTGCAAATCTTGCTCTTCACAAAATTGGACAACAGTTAGATAGAATTGAGGATAAAGCAGAGAAATCTGTTTCTCAGTTTTCAAATACTGTTTTTACCAAAATTGAAAATCCTTTGGTTTTTCCAAAAGATCAGTTAATAAATCCAATTATTGAAAAACCTTTGATTGTTTTACCTCAATCTCGGTCAAAAATTGTTTTTGAAACAAAGGCTGATAGATTGGAGAAGATCAATCAAATAATAGCTGATCTTAAAAAAGAACAACCCTCTACCAGTGCAATCGACCACAATGGTAAAGAGTTTGTCTTTCCAGAATCTACTGAACCATCATCTGAAGATGATTCAGTTGCCAAAGAAATTGATTTACTTGAAAAGAATTTCACTGATTTTCAATTAAATCCTAATTTTGAAATTTCTAGAATTCACTCTAAAGGACCCAAACCAATGAGTCTGACTAAGAGTTGGTATTCCAGACCTACCCCTCCTGATTTAGGATTTGAAAAAAAGTATTTCAAACTCAATCTTCTTATTCTGCTGATAAGATTTACGAATGGAATATTGATGGACTTTCTGAACAAGAAATCCTCAATACCATGAGTAAAATGTCTCTTGTTGCTAATGCATACATTAACAACAATATTCGTCAACCGGATATAGTATCCATTTTAACTAATGGTTTTTCTGGTGTTTTGCGAAGTTGGTGGGATAAACATCTCACTGATGAAGCAAAGACAACCATTCAGAACGATGTTCAGTGTAATAAAGAAGGGTTGCCTATATTTGATGAAGCTATCAACATGGCTCATCCCGATGGTGTTAATACTTTGATCTATACAATAATTAAACATTTCATTGGAACTCCTTCCAATATTACCAATCGTATTTCTGATTATTTGAATAACTTGAGATGCCATACTATGTCTGATTATAGTTGGTATCAAGATGTTTTTATTTCTCGAGTAATGCTTCGTGACGACAGTCAAAAGCCTTACTGGAAAGAGAATTTTATTGATGGATTACCACGTCTGTTTGCTCATAAAGTTAAAGATGAACT
Organism: Pterocarya stenoptera; assembly: GCA_003123785.1. Classification (NCBI taxonomy): domain Eukaryota; kingdom Viridiplantae; phylum Streptophyta; class Magnoliopsida; order Fagales; family Juglandaceae; genus Pterocarya; species Pterocarya stenoptera. Next base: position 484,219 of record QEOT01007002.1, read on the forward strand.
TACAGATATCTCTGGGTTCCTTAATTATGACAGCTACACCTATGGTGATATATGCAGTATAATTAAGAAACTTGGTATCCGTATGTGTAATGATCAAAGAATGTTGCGAGAACAGCTGAAGAATAGTTCGAAAGCCAAATATGAAATTAGAAATTTTTGTCAACAATATGGCTTTCCTCCTATTGCTCCATCTCGACGCAAGCATAATTTTATTAAACATCCAAAACCTCATCGGGAATCCAGGAGAAAACCCCGTGATGAGTTTTATAAAAAATCTCACAAAAAACCTTTTTCTAAAACAAAGTTTTCTTCAAAAAAGAAATCTAGTTTTTCAAAAGGCAATTGCTTTAATTGCGGGAAATCTGGACATTTTGCTGATAAATGCCCCCAGAAACCCAGCAAGTTCAAGAAAAAGCTTAACGAGCTGAATATTGACGTCATTAATTAAGAAGAATTGTTTCGTCTCCTAGAAACACATTCTACTTCATCTTCTGATGTCCCTGAGATGAGCTCTAGTGATTCTGAATATCGCTCAGAAGCCAAATCAGATGATTCTGCTAATATTAAGTTTGGTTGCAATTGTAAAAACTCTTGTTGTAACTCATTGGATAAATCAATCAATGTTATATCCAAAGAAGAAGAAAACGAGAATCTTTTATTAAATCTAGTTTCTCAAATCACTAATCCTGAACTTAAAGAAGAATATCTTCTTAAGTTTAAGAAGAATCTGCTATGAAAATAATCAGAAGCTTCTACTTCAAAACCCAGGATTAGCTTTCAAGATACCTTGGAGAGGTTTAACAAATAAAAACCCAAGGTTGTTTCTACAAATGATTTACAAAATGAAATCAATACTATCAAGAAAGAGATTAATGAACTCAAAACTGAGATCAGTAACCTCCAACTTGAGAATACTGAATTAAAACAAGAATTTCTACGTTTTCAAATTGACAAAAAATTTGATCAAGAAATTCCATCTGATAATGAGCAAGCAAATGAGTCAGATAACGGTGAACAAGCTGAATCATCAGCTGGAAACCAGATCTGTTTAGTCCATCATACAATTCCTCCAAAATGGTTTTCACGTGTCACTATAGTTGTTTCACATGATTTTCATTTTTCCGTTGTTGCTATGATTGATTCTGGTTCAGATTTAAATTGTATTCAAGAAGGCTTGATACCTTCTAAATATTTTAAAAAATCTACTGAAAAATTATCTTCTGCAAACGGATCTCAAATGAAGATCAACTACGAGCTCAACAATGCTCATGTTTGCCAAGATAATGTTTGTTTTAAAATATCTTCTGTTTTAGTCCGAAATATGTCCGATAAGATCATATTAGGAATCCCTTTTATTTCATCCTTATATCCTTTTGAAACCGATAAAGATGGTATTACTACCACCCTTCTAGGTCAAAAAATCAAATTTTATTTTGCATCTCGCAATGAGATAAATGCTGATAAATGATTGAAATCTTTGCTTTCTGCAAAAACAAAACACTTGTGTTTCTTACAGCAAGAAATCAAGTATAAAAAGATTTCAGATCAATTATCTAGCAAATTGCTTCAATCAAAAATCGATAATTTTAACAAAAAATTGGTTTTTGAAGTTTGTTCTGATCTTCCCAATGCTTTCTGGCATAGGAAGAAATATATTGTTTCTCTTCCTTATGTTAAAGGATTTAACGAGAAAAATATTCCCACTAAGGCCAACGTCATTCAAATGAATAGCGAGACCTTAGAGATTTGCAAAAAAGAAATTTATGATCTCCTCAATAAGAATATCATTAGGCATAGCAAGTCCCCCTGGTCATGTGCTGCCTTTTATGTCCAGAAAAATGCTGAGATTGAACGAGGAACCCCCGTTTAGTCATTAATTACAAACCCCTGAACAAGGTCTTAGAGTGGATTAGATACCCAATCCCTAACAAAAACGACCTTATCCAGAGACTTTGTGATTCTGTTATTTATTCAAAGTTTGACCTTAAGTCAGGATTTTGGCAAATCCAAATTAGTGAGTCAGGCCGATACAAAACTGCCTTTGCTACTCCATTCGGCCACTTCGAATGGAATGTTATGCCCTTTGGGTTAAAAAATGCTCCGAGTGAATTTCAGAATATCATGAACGATATCTTTAATTCATTCTCTACTTTTTCAATTGTTTATATTGATGATATCCTTATCTTTTCAAAATCCATTGATGAACATTGGAAACATCTTGAAACGTTTCTCAATATCATCAAGTATAATGGTCTCGTTGTTTCTGCTCCCAAGATCAAACTATTTCAAACCAAAATCCGAATCCTTGGTTATGATATTTCTGAAGGTAAAATCAGACCCATCAACCGGGCCATTGATTTTGCTGATAAATTTCCTGATCAAATCCTTGACAAAAAACAGTTACATAGATTTTTAGGATCTCTTAACTATGTTGCTGAATTCTACCAAGACTTGAGGAAACAGTGCCGTCCTCTATACAAACGGTTACAACAAAATCCTCCACCTTGGTCAGATAAACATACTATTTTGATCCAGAAAATCAAGACACATGTTAGAACTCTTCCATGCCTTGGTATTTCTGATTCTAATCTTTTTAAAATTGTTGAAACTGATGCCTCTGACATTGGTTATGGTGGCATTCTGAAACAATGTGTTTCACCAGGTTCATCTGAACAAATCGTTCGCTTCCATTCCGGAACCTGGACACCTGCACAATATAATTATAGTACTATTAAAAAAGAAATACTTTCTATAGTACTATGCATCTCAAAATTTCAATCTGATTTACTTAATAAAAAATTCTTATTAAGGATTGACTGCAAGTCAGCTAAATATGCTTTAGAAAATGATGTTCAAAACATTGCATCAAAACAAATTTTTGCACGATGGCAAGCTATTTTAAGTATTTTTGATTTTGATATACAATATATTTCGGGTTCTGAAAATTCCATACCTAATTTTCTTACCCGTGAATTTTTGCAGACACCCAATCATGGAAAAGAAAAAAGGAAGACCTAAACACTCTACCCTTGCTTCTGCCTCCCTGCCTGCACTACCTCCAATACCCACTAAACAGCTCACCAAAACCGAGCCCACTACTTCCCTTGACATTGCCAATAGGTTCACACCTTTAGGCAAACCTACCTCCTATGCCCTGACCTTGGCTACGGACCATGATCCTTATGCCAAAGCCGTTGCTTTAGCTCCTTCTGCGAACTCCTACCGGTTTCAGAAAAATAACTCCCCATACCTTGTCAAACCATTTGGCTATAACCTATTTCACATAGAAACCAATAGAGCCAAACAGAATGACCCATTCAAATTGGCCACCTCTTATTTTCCCCCAGGTTTTCATTGGATCCCTGAACATCCAAACAAAAACCTCCAGTTCTATACTACCATTCTACTTCAAACAAATTCTCTTACCATAAAACCTATTTATGATAAGAATGATTCCACAAAATTAATTTTCCACAGTGCCAAAATTGTCTCATTCCTCACAAAAGAACAATGGGATACCAACCCATTTACTTCCCGAAGGCTAACTGACACTGATATTTTGTTCAACTATCATGATTATGTCAAAGCTTGGTTCCGCTTTTTACTTCACCAGGTTCCTGACATGAATCACTCGTGGTTCTTATCTTTTGATAAAACCTCGAAACCAAAATTTCCTCTCTGGTTCCCTTCAATGGTGGGATCAGTTTGGATTAATTTATCAAAATTTTCCAGAAGATCTTGTTCCTACCTACAAGGCCTTCATGGATACTATTTCCACCAAACTCAATGTTCACCAGCAAAAATTCCCTTATGAACTCTATTTCTGCCAAAAGTACAAACTACCCTGGATATTAAAATGGACCTATACAAGGAATGGTGACATCTTGAGCCGCCACTGCTTCACAAAGTGGTGGGATAAGTTCAGCCAACTTCCTGAAATAATCAAAAATGTTGCGAGAGATTTTCCCCAACTCCCTCCTGATCTCACAGACAGGATTGAGTTCCCAGAAAAACTCCCTATTACTTCAAAGGCTGCGGACAAACCAGCCAAAAGCAAGACTACAGCCTCTTCTTCCTCCAAAGGAAAAGAAAAGGCAACTACTTCAACCAAATCGGATAAATCCTCCAAATCCAAGAAAAATGATATTATTCCTGGATTTAATAACAAGGATTTAATCCAGTTACTACAGAAACTCAAAGAGTCACAAGCTCAAGGAGTTTCAGATGAAGAAAAAACAGAAGCATCCTCAAAAGCCTCTGTTGATAACTACCCATACGCCTGTTTCGGACATGACAAAGAGTATGATACTCCAAAACTGTCCGACGACGAATGAAGACTTGTCCACTTCCCTCTACCCGGAAGAAGACAAGACAAATACTTTGCTGAGTCAAGATTCCTCTATCAGAATCAAGAGTCAGCAGAACTGCAAGATGGCGGACCCCACTACCCGGATTCGACATCAATTATAAGTTGTAATGACTAGTGAAAAGTACTGTTTACTTTCACTGTTCATTGACCGGCTTTATTAAATACTGTTTTCATTTAACTATTTCAACAGTGAATTGTAACAGTGCTCTCTTCATCTATAAAAGAGAAGCCTGGCCTTAGTCTGAGGCATCACTGGTACCAATCACTTACCACTCTCTACTTCTCTCTCTCCCTCTCTCGAGGTACTTACCCCCTCTCTTCTCCAACCGTGTGATCCACAAGCCCTGAACCTTGTGACTATTTCCCAATCTTGTAACTTGTATTTGTTTATATTCTATTTTCAATACAAGTTTGTTTATATTCATTATCTTATTTTGCAAAAACATATCATGCATCGGTCGGCCATGCCGCCTCATATTTGTTCATGCATCTGCATACTCCAGGTCTGCTCTGCCGCAGGAGTTTATTAACTGTGCATCTATCTTAACTGCTTCTTTATATTATCTCTCTCTGCTTCTTCCTTCTCTTTTCAACTTTTCATCTTCTTCATCCTCCATCTCTTTTGTTTCATTTTCTTGTTGTTATCTGCTTCCGTCCCCTTTTGGATATATATATATATAAAATGAGATATTTTATTATCCACTGATATATTACTCGTTGTCAGCCAAGATAGAAAAATAGTTTGAAAGACCATTAATCTTTAGATATGTTCATCCGGCCGCTGCTTTCACGTACCCTTTCACATCGTTTACCGAAATTTTCCAGTCGTTGCTACTAATTGTCCGTGTGCTTCTTCCTAGTTCTTTCCTTTACGTTTACTCTTCACGATTTCTAAGTCTACTTTATATATATATATATATATTAAGTCTAGTTTATAACTTTATATAGGATGGAAATATATGACACGATTTGTGAATTCAATATAATCAAATAAATACGAAATTAACGAGTTTGAGTTTGATGTTAAATGGTTCAGATTGAAAAGAGTTCATGACTCGTTAAAACACGAGTCATAAACGAATCAATAACGAGTCAATCCGCTTAACCCGAATAAACTTATTTGATTTGTTTAGATTTTATTTCAACATTACAATTTTATTATTATTGAGTTCTAATATTAATATTTTTCAGTATGCTTATGCTTTTATGGTTGAGATTATAATTTTGGACATTTGCTCATATTTGTTATTCTAGGATTTGTAATATTAGTTTTATTATATGTTAAAATATTGATTTTTTTGTTACTAGATAGCTAGTCTTATTTTTTTAAGATATTGTGGTTACTAATATATATAGATTTTAACTTTCATATAAATTATGTTAATCAGGTCAAATGAGTTATTCTTGTCAGAGTAATCCATTTATATAACATGGGTTTAAATGAGTCGTGTTGTATTAACCTATTTCTAATTAATTATTAGACAAGTCAAAATAGATGACATGATACGACCTGTTATTTAATAGGTCGTATTAGGATTTAAAAGTTTGACACGTTTAGCTTAACGGATCAAGTTGAGTTACCTAAATAGTCGTATATTCATAAGTTGACACGATCCAAAAACAAGATTTTCCACCCCTTCGTTAATTTACACTACTTTTTTTTAACAATACCGATTACTCCTTTCCTAAAAAATTCCTTAATAAAAATTAATATTATATAATATTTCTTTTATAAAAATTCCTCAAAAAAATATTTTTTTGCACCATGAGAAGTCGGTGTTTAATGTTTTTAGGTTATCTCATTGGTTGGAGAATACCCAAATTAAAGACTATTATGAATATGGTATACAAACAATGGATCTGATCAAAGAGATCATCATAACTGTTGACTTCAATATGATTATGATTAAAAATAATGTCTTCTAAGTATTGAATCCATTCTCAACTTGCCTAGAAAAAAAAAAAAAAAACAATTCTTAACACAAAAGCTTGCTTATAACTATAATTAAGCTTGCACGGCTGCTTTAGCCCAACAGAAGGACCTTCATAACCAACAGAAGGACCTTTGGAACACAAGTACAAATGAGGGAGATTGCCATATCTGCAGCGGCTGCTTTAGTCCCCGATGGAAATCCTTCCCAATCAGCACTTCCGGGATCATCAAGATGTCATGGCTTCCATGAACAAAACCAAAGAAATTCACATTAAAAAAAAATTATATCTTATTTATATTTTTGCAAGCAAGTTATCTTATTGATACAATCAAATTAACTAACCTCTTATGCACTGCAAATTACAGCCCAACTAAAGAACTACATGATAAACCAATTACAACAATATAGCGTAGGGTTTAATGCAATCATCCGTGCCCTGGTCATTGGTTCTATAATCAACACTATACAAAGGAGAAAATTTGAATGGACTCTGTTTTGCTTTTTGACATAATCAAAGTTGCAGTACCTTACACTCTGAGCCAAAATTTTATCAGCTTAAACAGTGCGAAAATGTCAGGTATAATTAGACAAAGAACTTTGCAAATTAATGTATTTACTTTTATAACCTTTTTTCTTTTTCCCTTTGGATTAGGGAAGAGACAAGGACTGCATACTGGTGTCATTTGTTAGGTCAAGTGAAAATCCAAGGCATACTGGTGACTTTAGAGAAGTTTAGTCATTTTGGAGGAAGCTGTCATTACTACATAAATCTAGTTTACTGGTTGCTGTTTGAGGCATCTAAATTCTGCTGTACTGGCTGAGATGCTTTTTGAGGTAAACAAGTGACTAAGGTGATGAGAGTTGAGAGGAAGGAAGGTTGAAGCTATCGGGTTGAATATTTTTCTTGCTACTGCAACAAGATTTTCTGCTGCTATTGTCCATGATGTTGCTGCCTTATTTCTACTAGAGGTCGAAATGGTGACTTATTCCAATTCTCATGGTGGCCTAAATCATAGTTCTACAAGTGACAAGTGACTAGAATAGAGGACAAGTAAAGATCATAGAAGATCAAGCTGAAATGAAAGGTATGCATGTGACAAGTATGCAGCTGAGTTTTCTGTTTTCCTTTGGTTTCCCACTACCATTTGGTGAAACTATAAGCTTCTAATGTCTCTTGTTCTATCATGGCCAACAAATAAAGTGATGATGATGAAAACTAAAGGAAATTAGTGAGGCTGAAGTTTAAAAAGTAGATCTGAAAGGTAAAAAATGCTTACTGCAGCAAGCATTGATTCCCTCTGTTTTCACTTGCTTCTAATGTTAAAAGCTCTTAAATCTGCAGCTATAGCTAAAGATTTATCATATAATAGTCACTCGACACTTACTTAAGAAGAAAGAAAGAGGATTTGTTTAAGAGAGAAGGCCTTAAACCATCGGTTTGGAGCTTACAAGGTGTAGGTATGAAAGCTGAAAAATTCCTGCCGCAGCTGTTGCATATTTCTGCTATTGTTGCTGGCATAAGTTTATGGTGATGAATCTCACATTCCATCACTTACTATATGTTGATCAAGATGGCTTGAAAAGAGGAAAAAAAACCTCATTAAGAAAAAAAGAAATGAAAAGAAAAGTTTCTTCCTCTAATTTTCTAATGCTGCACGGCATTGATACATGATAAGTGTCAATTTATCATTTAAAAGTTCAGAAAGAGAAGATAATAAATATATGATCCAAAAATCTCTGTCATGAACTCCAGGCAGAACAATTTCTGATTTTGTTTGTCATTTCATGGTAAAACCAATGTAAAACTCGTTCACACAACTCAACTCATTTTCTGTCTATTCACACATTAAAACAATGAAAACACCTAATATGCATGCGGAAAATAAACATATGGAAGGGATATCCACATTCAGTGCATGGCATAAACACAAGAAGAATTTATTGTGGAGTGATGCATCCACAATGTAGTCTACAAGTTCCTGGATAATCATGACTCAGGCCATACCTCTCACCATAGATCAGAAATTGTCTACCTATATCTTCAGATGCAAGGATCTACAAAATACACATATATATATACGAGTTATAAAATAAATAAGTACTTATCAGAAATAAATAAATAAATAAATAATATTGATGTAGAAGCATCTGTTGCCAATTGCACATTAGTATTATTGCCTATAAGAGATCAAATTCTCAAGGAATAAATAAAATAAAATAAAACAAAATATTTACCTGCTGATCCTTGAAGGCACATTAGTGTATTGACTCTGTATGGCTTTTGTGTGGGCTTGCTTACGTGGAGGAATTGTATTGGATGCTGCTGTTGCCTTAACATCGGTCCGACCGTTGCAAAGCGGACCTCTATATATATATATATATAGACTAAGACCGATTAACATAATTTCCAATTCTCCAAATTAGTGGACCACGACATCTCCAAGAATCTGTTATCCCCTTATCTTGTCAAGTCGTTCTTGTCCCACTTCGCTCGTATAATGGGACCAATAACTATCTTTTTCTCGACGTACGCCTCACTTCGCTGGGATGAAAATAATAGGTAAAAAAAATCTCATTTTCTCAGTCAAGTCGTCTCCATATCATTTAAGGCTTGAAAGTATTGGCCATCGTCGCATGAATCACGTAATCTCTTGACCAATCATCATTTACCTCTAAATAAATGAATTACACATACAAGAACCTCTGAATCACGAATGAATTTACACATACAAGAAAAACAAATGTACTTACCATTATATAATTAGAGTATTTTGTAATCCATATAAAATTCAAAAATATTTCTTATATTCATGGCCAAAAATAAGTATTCTAACTGTAAAGGACGTGTTTCACAACACTAACCACTCGAATATGCAGCCTAAGTTACCCTGGGATATTTTGATGCCTAAGTTAGAGATATGCGCCCTCAATATAAGTACGTAGATTTTATTTTTTATTTTTTTATCGATTTATCAAGTCTTCTATTTATTTTAGAGAAAATTGAGGGAGTGGTTCTCTTCCCCAATTAAATGAATCAAGTAACAATGGTGTTGTGAAACATTAATGAATTTCATAACTTATTGCTTTAGCTTTTTTAGGTGTTTTTGTTGTAGGGGTATGAGTGCATATGACTCTTAGTCCAAATATCTGTGAATGGAGGAGGTGGTCCAAACAAGGAGCAGCAGAGTACAGTAGTAGTAGCTCAAGATGAAGATGAATATGAAGTTCAATTCTCCAGATTAACAGACTACTAGTCTTTATCTTATCTTAGGTATATGTGTTTGAAATTCTCTCCTTGTATATTGTGCTACGTACGTGCACATTACCTCTCTCTAATCTGTTAGCCAAGATATACTTCACATAACAGACTCTGAAAAGTCCAGAGCAGTTCCGAGAATATTGCAGAAGGATCAGGAGACATAGCTGGCATTTATCTAGTTGTTGTAACATTTAAATTTTGTATTTCAAATGCTTTAACTTATTTGTATATTCTCATGTATCCTTATAAATATAAAGATATACATTGAGCTGAATTCAATTGAATCAGCCATCTCAATTCTTCTAGCTTGGTATCAGAGCATCTCTGGCTCACCCCACCCGATCCTCTATGGCCTCTTCAACTACTCCCTCCACCACCTTTGTTAGTCCTAATATCACCTCATTGGTATCTGTCAAACTCGATGGAACCAATTACCTCAACTGGACTACTCAGTTTATTCCAGTACTACGAAGCCATGATCTCCTGAGCATTGTTGATGGCTCAGAAACTTGTCCCCCTCAGTTTCTTGTTGATGATACTGGGAAAACAACATCCGATCTCAATCCTGTCTATTTACTATGGCAGAAAAAGGATCAATTCATTTTGGCATGGTTGAATGCCACATTAGCTGAGAAGGTCTTGTCTACAGTTTATGGACTGACCACCTCTCGACAAGTTTGGACCACATTGGCAAACAGATTTGCCCCACACTCTCGTTCTCGGGTCTCACATCTCAAGAGACAGCTTCAGACCTTGAACCAAGGGTCTCGAAACTGCTCTGACTACTTATTAACAGCTAAATGCTATTCAGATCAGCTTGCAGCAGTTGGAAAAACTGTAGATGAGGAGGATCTGATTTCCTATATAGTGGGAGATCTCAATCCCTCTTATCACCCATTCATCACTTCATTAAACTTTGCAATCCGTAATACTACTATTAGTTTTGATGACTTTCAAACTGAGTTGCTTAATTATGAGCAACTCCTTGATGCTCAACCCAAACATGTTGCAACCGACAGTAGTGTTGCCTTTTTCACACAAAAGCCAAAACAACAGCCTTATCATAAGAAGAAGTTTCCTCAGCAGCCACACTATTTTCAAAAACAGAGTAAATTCCCCACAAATTCTTCCATATCACCCACTCAACAAGGTTCACAACCCTCTACCAATCAAAGGCTATTCTCTACAAATAGACAACCCTGTCAAATATGTGGAAAGACAAGTCACCAAGCTCTTGACTGTTACCAAAGGATGAACTTTTCCTACCAGGGTCGTCATCCTCCATCTCAGCTTGCAGCACTCTCAGCACAGTCCAATGCCTCTCAAGAGGTGGAACATCCATGGTATCTGGACAGTGGTGCCACCAATCATATCACTGCTGATCTTGACAATTTAACTCTACAGCAGAAACCATATCAGGGTGCAGACATGGCAAAAAGTTGGTAATGGAGGAGGTTTGCATATCACTCATACTGGTTCTTCACTCTTTACCTCTTCTAAATCAAAATTTGTACTTAAGAATATCTTAAGATGCCCCCATGCTTCATCTAACTTATTATCCATTCAAATTTTCTGTAAAGATAACAATTGTTATTTTATTCTCACTGCCTCTTCCTTTATTGTCAAGGACTTGCAGACCAAGGAGACACTACTTCAAGGGCCGAGTGAAGAAGGTCTCTACCCCATTCATTTGCAGAATTTTCAGTTCAACAAATCACCACCAACAACTGTCTCCTCCGCATCCTTCACTGCATTCCTAGGAGTTAAAGCACCAATTCAAGTTTGGCACTCAAGATTAGGCCACCCCTCTGAGCCTATTCTTTCTCAATTAATAAAAAGTTTTGTATTATCAATCTCAGGGTCTTCTAAATTAAGTAAACTTTGTGAATCTTGCCAATTAGCCAAGAGTCACAAGCTTTCATTTAGTGAGTCCACTAGTAGGTCTGCATCCCCTTTGAATTTAATTCATTCGGATTTATGGACCTCACCAGTGTCATCTGTAAGTGGTTGCAAATTCTATGTGATTTTTGTTGATGATTTCTCTCATTTTTCATGGCTCTTTCCTTTGCATCACAAATCTGATGTTATAAGTGTTTCATTAAATTCAAATGTTTGGTTGAAAACTTATTCTCATGTAAAATTAAACAATTACAAACTGATAATGGAGGAGAATATACCTCAACCACATTCAAAGAATTTCTTGAAACACATGGTATCCTCCATCGATTCACATGTCCATATACATCTGAACAGAATGGGATCTCTGAGCGAAAACACAGACATATCACTGAGACTGGTCTGTCCCTTCTTGCACAATTCAAACTCCCATCTAAGTATTGGGTTGATGCTTTCTTGACTGTCATTTACCTTATAAATCGTCTTCCAACTCCTGTTCTTGGCAATGCCTCTCCTTATTTTAAATTATTCAACAAACAACCAGATTATTCTCTTCTTAAAACTTTTGGTTGCACTTGTTATCCCCTCCTACGCCCATACACCACTCATAAATTACACTATTGTAGCAAGAAGTGTATTTTTCTCGGCTATAGTGCTAATCAAAAGGGATATCGTTGCTTGGATCCTTTTACTAATCGTGTCTACATCTCACGTCATGTGGTGTTTGATGAACTAGATTTTACTGCAACAGATTCACCAATGCTCACTGGCCCTGCAGAAGTTGTAGCTCCTGGTTCTGCACCTCCACCTATCTCAGGTTTGTCTATTCCCAATTTTGGTTCTCCTATTGATCTTTCTAGTTTCTCCAATATTTCCAATCATGCTCAACCTTCTGCAGTGGTCCCAACAGACTCTGAAAAGTCTCTTCATCACCATAATCTCGAGGATTCCTTCAATTCATCACCTATATCTTTGACTCCATCTCTGTCTCCTGCCATTTCTCCTGCAAAACCTCTACCCTCCCTTCCTTCTTGAATGGTTACAAGGTCCTAAACAAATTCCTTAAAACCAAAACAGTTTTCTGACTACAAAGTTTCTTACTCCACCAAACATCCTCTTCAAGCTCTCTCAACAATTACCCTCCCTTCAGAACCCACAACCTATGCTCAAGCAGTAAAGAATCAGCACTGGTGTGATGCTATGCAAGCTGAGTTCAATGCCCTCTTAATCAATAAAACTTGGACTTTATGTCCACGCCCTGCATTCAAGACAGTAGTGCGAAACAAATGGGTTTTTAAACTCAAACAAAAATCTGATGGCTCCATTGATAGGTACAAAGCACGGCTTGTAGCAAAAGGGTTTGATCAAGAACTTGGCATTGACTTCAATGAGACATTTAGCCCCGTTATCAAACCAGCCACTATAAGACTTGTCTTAGCTCTTGCAGTCCATCATAACTGGTTCATTAGACAGCTGGACATCTCTAATGCGTTTCTCCATGGGTTTCTTGAAGAAGATGTATTTATGGAACAACCTAAAGGCTTTGAAGACCCTCAACATCCAGATTATGTCTGTAAACTTCAGAAGTCACTATATGGATTAAAACAAGCCCCTAGGGCCTGGTTCATGCGTCTCTCACATGCCTTATTGGATCTTGGTTTTGTTGGTTCAAGTGTTGACACTTCTCTATTTACACTTCATCATCAGAAGATATGCATTCATGTTCTTATTTACGTAGATGACATTATAGTCACCAGCAATTCTTCTACTGCTGTTTCTGAACTAATTTCTACACTAAGCCGTGAATTTGCAGTCAAAGATCTTGGTGCACTCTCATTTTTCTTGGGCATTCAAGTCACCCACACTCCTGATGGCCTTCATCTTCATTAAGGGAAATATGTGACAGATCTTCTTAATCGCACAAAAATGGTTGGTGCAAAACCTACATCCAGCCCTTGTTCTTCAGGCAGCAAACTTTCCAAGTTTTCTGGTGAACCTCTATCTGATCCTACAGAGTATCGCACCATGGTAGGAGCTTTACAATACCTTACCTTGACCAGACCCGATATCTCTTATAGTGTCAATCAACTCTGTCAATTTTTGCATTGCCCCACATCGGTTCATCTTACTGCTGCTAAACGGGTATTACGGTATCTAAAGGGAACTCTTTCTCTTGGTCTTCAATTCACAAAGGGATCTCTTCAACTGCATGGCTTCTATGATTCTGATTGGGCAGGAAGCCCTGATGATCGCAAGTCAACAACGGGTTATGCTATTTATCTTGGTCCCTGCTTGATCTCATGGGCTGCTAAGAAACAACCTATTGTAGCCAGATCAAGTACCGAAGCTGAGTATCGATCTATGGCTCTCACAGTAGCTGAACTCTATTGGCTGCATATGCTGTTTCGTGAACTTCAAATTCCACTGACTTCTACTCCTTGTTTGTGGGTTGACAACATTGGCGCTTTAGCTCTATCCTCCAACCCTGTGTTTCATGCTCGGACGAAACACATTGAAGTGGATTATCACTTTATTCGTGAGAAAATTCTGAACAAAGATTTACAAGCTCACTATATTCCCACTTATGATCAACCTTCAGATATTTTCACCAAAGGGCTCTCCTCTTCTCGTTTCTTACTGCTTCGAGACAAGTTGATGCTTCGGTCCCTCCCCATCAACTTGCGGGGGAATGTTAGCCAAGATATACTTCACATAACAAACTCTGAAAAGTCCAGAGCAGTTCCGAGAATATTGCAGAAGGATTAGGAGACATAGCTGGCATTTATCTAGTTGTTGTAACATTTAAATTTTGTATTTCAAATGCTTTAACTTATCTGTATATTCTCATGTATCCTTATAAATATAAAGATATACATTGAGCTGAATTCAATTGAATCAGCCATCTCAATTCTTCTAGCTTAATCATCATATACAGAACTCAAGTGTAACGATTACTATAAATTGGAACGGAAATACACCAGAGCAGGGCATGATCTCTGCTTTCACTGCCATAAACATGACTTGTTTTATTGAGAGCAGAACGGAAATACAACAGATTCTTTTCAGTACAAAAAAACTAAAAAAGAAAAGTAAAGCCACAATAATAGTACGTACTACAGACATTGTGCATGTAATTATTTATTTATTATGGAAACATGCAGCATGTAGGATTTGATTTAATTTCTGCGGCCCCTCCAATTCACCCTTCTTCGTGGCTGCCCAATTGCAAACGTCTTCATAAACCAACCATACTTCTTTTTTATCACAATTTGCCCAGACACAGCTCCAAACACGAATCCACATCCAAATCCCATCGCGACTACTTTCCAACCAAATTCAAATGAGAACTCTGACTTGTGGTTTGTTGAGTTGTGGCTTGAAGATGGAGGTAGTGAGTCCTCAGGATTCCCACATTTCTTTGACAAAGGGCTTCCGCATAATTCAGGGTTCTCACTGAACGAACTGTTGTCGAATGTGTCGAATTGTTTTCCATGTGGTATAGGTCCTTTCAAACGATTATGAGAGACATTAAAGTGTGAAAGGAAAGTGAGTTCCGTTAGTTGAGGAGGGATCACACCAGACAACTTGTTTTGGGACAAATCCAATGATTCCAGACCCGTCAAGTTTGCCAATGTAAATGGGATAGGACCTGTGAGAAAGTTGTGGGAAAGGTTAAGCAAATTAAGTCCTTTTAAATGCCCCACCACTTCTGGAATTTCTCCTTCCAATCTGTTGCTCGAGATATCAATAGCTATGAAGAAATCTGGGACTTTTCCATATTCCATCTCCGTGCCTTTGTTGATCATTGTCATTGAGAAAGAGTAGATATCTATAACACGATCAGAAACTCCAGACGTCGGTACAATTTTTTGTTCCTCCATGTACTTTAATTGCTCGTCATCGAAAATTTGCATAGCTTTCCAATTTTGGAAGTGTTCAGAGGGCAACTTGCCAGTAAGATCATTATTTGAGAGGTCAATGATGTGCAATTTCGGGAAGTCGAAATTGCTATCAGAACTTCCTATTGTACCATAGAGTTCATTAGATCTCAAAATGAGAATCCTCAACTCTGGAAGAATGCCCAACCAGGAAGGAAAAATATCATGGATCTGATTGTTACCAAGATTAACAGCTTCGAGCTTGGTACAATTGGCCAACGATCTCGGTAGATGTCCCTGTAATTGATTTTGGCTAAAATCAATCATTCTCAATTGTTTTCCCCCACCGAAGGTCTGAGGAATGGTTCCATGAAAGCTATTGTTGTGTAGATCCACAATTGTGAGAGAATCACTCAAGTTGCCTAAACATTGCGGAAGAATGCCACCCAAGTTGTTGCTTGACAAATCGAGCTCAGTTATTAAACTTAGATTGCAAATCAAATGAGGGATTTCTCCGGTCAGTCTGTTGTTTGAGACCCTATAGGAAGCAATGGAAGGTGGTGGGATTGGCAGTGACCCTTGAAGCATGTTAAAATCAAGACTTAAAAACTCAAGATTAGCCGGAAGTTGGTCGAAACCGGTGAGAAAGTTGTGTTCCAGATTTAAAGCCCAAAGAGTTTCTATACTTACGTTCCCCATCCATTTTGGAACTTGGCCGTGAATTTTGTTTTCACCAAGCTCCAAACTCTCCAATCGATCTTGGCTCCTGAGAAACTCTGGGAACTCAACCAAGTCACAATAACAAAGAGCTAAAAGTCTAAATTTTGGAACAGTTGAGTTGGTACTAGGCTTTGTAAGCAATGAAATATTGTCATTATAAGATAGCGCGAGAACGGAGAGGTATTTGAGCCTCAGAAACAACTCAAACTCCACCCTGCCACTCAAATAGTTATAGTGGAGACACAGAACTTCAAGATTTACAAGCCTTGATATTGACTGTGGAATTGAACCATGCAACCTATTTGATTGAAGTTGTAAATGAATTAGATTGGTAAGGTTACCTAGTGAAGATGGTATTTCTCCCGAGAAATTGCAAAAAAATGCAGTCAATATAACCAAGGACTTTAGGTGACCAATCGAATCCGGTAGCTCACCATAGAAGTTCGTGTTACCAAGTCTCAATGTAACAAGGGGGCTAGTTCTGTTAAGTTCTGGGATATATCCCGTGAGGTAGTCGTTTGCCCCTATACGAAGAAGCTGAAGATTAGGTAGATGGAAAATTCCCACGGGAAACTCACCATGCAGGTCACACTCGCGTAGAGATAGAGATGTTAAAGAAGTTAAGTTTGCCAAGATATTGGGTACGTTGGATGATATGTAAACCTCGTCAAGATGTAGTACTTCCAAGTTTGTGAAGTTTTGAGCTATAAGTCTTAGGCCAGATTTTTGGAGCTTCAACGGATTATCTGAGAGATCCAGGAAAACTAACTTGGAGAGCTCTAAAATTTCTGAAGGGATTTGGCCAGAAAATACAGAGGCTGAGAGGTTGAGATTTGTTAGCCTTGAAAGCTGCCTAAAACTAGTTGGGAGTGGAGAACGCTTAAAGTGATTGTAGGCTAGATTTAGGCTCTCGAGGTGAGCAAGGTGGAAGAGGCTGCTATTGGAGTTGAGAAAACCTTTAAGACAGCTGCTACTGAGATCGAGACCGATGACATGACCAGTGTCCTTATTGCACTCTACACCGTCCCACTTGCAGCAATCACTGATTTGATCAGGCTTCCACGATGAAACCTTCGGATAAGCAGAGGGATCTTCAGACGCGGACTGATTGATAATGAAGCTTTCCTTGAATTGCAACAAGGCAAATCTCTCATCATCATGGCACAGGGGCTGGACACCAGAAGAAGAGGCAGAAAGTATAAGATAAAACATCATCAATGAAACAAGAAAGCGCACGATCAAGATGATGAGAGGAAAGGATAAACCCATTGTCTAAAATATTGGAGCTGGGGAGAGATTAAGAGATCAGAAAAGAAATGGAGGAAATGAATTTTAGATGATTTCATTCACTCAACGAGTTGGCAGGGGACCATATGTTTAAATTAGTCAAGTCGTCGTCTCGTGTGCATGCTAAGCTAGCTTACAATATATGCTGGAAAAGAGTTTAAAAAAACCTCACTTTCCAAGTCAAGTCATTTCTGTGGCATTCAAGTCTTGTGAAAGTCGTCGCATGAAACACGTAATATTTTGGCCAATCATCATTTTAACAATTTAAGATTTTTTTTAAAAAAAAATCTCAATTTTATTAATAAATCCTCAATTTTGACAGAAAAATACCTTATACAAATAGAGCAAATGAGTAACAAAAGAAACCCCAAAACCAAGCTCTTATAAAAAATATTATTAGAAAACTCTAGCTAAAAAATACGATATATATAGTACTTCTTAAAGATAAAAACGTTATAAATTAATGATGAAAGTTATGAATACTTGCACGATCCAAAACAAAAAGGCCAACCATATCTTTGGGGAGCTCAAAACTGGAGTAAAAACTTACCGTGCGGCCTTGAGCTCCATAGGTAGCAAGACATGCATAAAGCACTTACTTCTTTGTATATATGATTAATATTAGAAGGGAAGGCATTTTTTAAAGGAAGGATATCATCCCAAATATCAGTATAAATCCAAGGGATTGAGAATTATTGTTAAACCAATTCACAATAAGAAGAGATCAATTATATCTCCAAAATAAGATCCTCAATACCAAGCTGGTAGCAAGAGATCGTGAATATTTATCTCTTAGGAAATATGACCAACTCAAGAAGCTGTGAATCATGTATGGATTCACACTTACAAGAAAAAGAAAAGTAATACTTAATATTATAATTATAGTTTTTTTTTAAGCCATAAAAAACTCAAACATTTATCCTTATATTCGACATCATGCAGTCTCGATCGATCACTAAACTGTCGTAAATGTATGATATTTGTTATGGACGTGTTTCGCACTACTGCGAGCATCTTAAGTAAACCTGCGCCAATGAACTCAAAAAAGGTTTGAAGGGTATGAAACACCTCTGCTACTTCAATTAGATGGCTTGTATAACGCCGTTACATTTACGAATCCAATACTCGAATAAACTTATCTCGATTGAATTTCCTCTAATATATAAATATATATATATTTATAGAGCGAAAGATGACTCGTTCTGGTTTGCACAACCTAATTCTTTTATTCAAATTGGGTCTCGGTTTGTTATTATTTAAATTCTCCATTGATCTGGCCCAAGTTGTTGTCTAAGAGAGCATTTGAATTCCCATAACTTTCGGGGAGCGGCAGGGTGGTCTCCTTACATACTAGTAGTGCTAAAAGATCTGGGGCTTACAGTGAACGATCGGAGTTGGCTACCGGAGGCTGAGTGTCATGGGCTTGCACCATTGGGCCCACAAGCCTTTGTAGCATGTGGGTAGGCCTGTAGGCGAGGAAGGAGTTTGGTCCCTTCAATATTATTCCAATTTCTTTTCTCGCAAAATAGGAAATAATCCATTACTGGTACCAAACATAAAGAAATATGAGATGATATAAGAATTTTTTAAATAATAGTAAGATAGTTTGTGAATAGTAATAAGATAGTTTGAGATAAATATTTATTAAGTTTTGAGAAATGAGAGAGAAAAAGTTGAATAAAATAAAATTGAAATATTTTTATATTATAATTTTTATTTTGAGATTTGAAAAAATTGAATTGTTTGTTTGTTTTTGTTTGAAAAGTTAGAAAATTTGTAAAGTTAGATAAAAAGATGCTTCCAAACATCCCCATGATAATATTTTAAAACCCTGAAAAAAATAGCTGACCAAGGATGCTGTATCTTTATGTTATCATTCTCTAATGAACAACAATATCCTAATTTATTTTTAGTGTTAATTGCAAATTCACTACTTTGATTTTCGCCATTTTGCAAAAAACTCTCTCTTTTTTTTCAACTCGCAACATTTATACATAAGATTTTAAAATTTTGCAATTCGCAACTTCCATAAGTCGTTTGCCAGTTAACAAATCCTTTTACCAGTGACACATGTCAGCAAATCAAAAGTTGACATGTGCCATTTCTTTTATTTTTTTAATATCAACTTAAAATATTATAAATAAATATAATGAAAAAAAAACTGGTTTAAAATTAAAAATGAAAATAGTATAAAAATTAAAAATATGTTTAAGTTAAAAAATCTATTTAAATAAAAATAATTTTTAAAAAATCCCCTCAATTTAAAAAACAATGAAAAAAATCACTTTCACTAGAGAAATTAAAAAAAATTACCTTTAGCTGATTGAAAAAACTGGCTTAACTAAAAAATTTATAAAAACATCTTTATCTAAAAACGATGTGAAAGTCGTTTTAACTAAAAATTCTTTTAAAAATAGGTTGTTTAAAAAATGTTTAGAAAATCAGTTTAATTAATTTAACCAAAAAGAATCTGTGTAAATAAGCAAATTCTGAAAAACAAAATCACTAAAAATTAAAAAGTCAAACTATTTAACTAAAACCTAAAAATACTTTATAAATATTCAATAAATTCTAAAATAAATAAAAGGAAAACTCGATTTTTTAGATAATTTCCTAGTTAATCTGATTTTTTGATATAATTTTCTAGTTAATGTATTTTTGAAAAAATCAATTTTTTGTTTAAGTTAAAGTATAAATAAAACTTTTTGTAACTGCTATAAAATTACAAATTAATCAGAGTATACTCCAACTTCGTTTCTCTCAAAATAATAAATAACACATTAATGGTACTAATCATTTCAATAATGATTTTTTAAAAGGAAAATATCAGCTTATGGTTATTTTACGACTTTATATTAGATGAAGATTAGTTTTTTAAAATTGAAATTTATTTATAATAAAGTGACATATTTGCATTGATTGATTGTAAAATAATTGTAAAAAAACTATAAGTATATCATTGCCTTTTAAAAAAAAATTCTTGAAAAAAATAGTTTTCCAATAATGATATAAATAACTTCCTATTCTTGAGACCAAGTATCCCCTCCTCGACATCATCTCCTCAAAGCTTCTTCATCTTCTTGATATCGAACAATCATTTGGTTTTTTTACAAACTAAACAAGTATAAAATAAAAAAATAATAACTAATTACAAATGAGTTCATGGACACATTAAAGAATTAACTAATATTATTTTTAATCTATTGTTAATATAATATTATCCGGACCTACAATTTTATACACATAATCATATGCTCATGTGTCAACTATTACAATGATGAAAATTTTCAAATTCGAATTGAAAAAAAAAATCCTAATAAAATAAAGTAAACTATAGATACTCAATACATGTAATATTATCCATATTTAGGATAAGTTTGGGAAATGAAATGAGAAGAAAATTTTGTGAATACCAATAAAATAGTTTGTGTTTAATAGTGACATAGTTTAAGTTAATGTTTTATAAAATTTTGAAAAGGAAAGAGAAAAGATGGAATAAAATATTATTATAAAATTAAAATATTATTTTTATTTAGAGATTTGAAAAAGTCTAATTATTTTTTATTTAAAAATTTAAAAAAGTTATAATGATCAATTTTAAAATATTTATATTTAAACGATATTTCAAAAAGAAATATGATAAAATAAGATAAGAATTTTAGAATAAAATTCTTTTTTTTCCCTTAATATATACACATCTTTAACATGATTTATTTCTTTTAAGAAGAGAGGAAATTTGATGAGTTGGTGACGTGGCAGCAGATAAAGAAGCGCGCCAATGTCTCGACCCAGTTTCTTTTGAGCTGCAAACCGCCATCATGGCTTCATCAATCTGACCGCTTACTTCCCTCTCATTTCGCCTTTTCTCTCTCTCTCTCTCCCTCCCTCTCTCTCCCCCGATTGCATTGGGTTCATGTTCCTTTTGCACGACCCAAACCGTTCAATCTCTCGGAGATCATACACCCCTCTCATGCATTGGTCATCCATCTTTTGACGGATCGACAAGATACTGCGTTTGAATCAGTCAGTGATCTTTGAGATTTGAATCTCTACTGGTGCTTTCTTTTTTCCACTTGTTCCTCATTTGGCAATCTGATTTTGAGGTTCTGGGTAATTTTGATGAGAGGCCAAAGCAGGAGAAGAAAGCATATGCATCTATGAAGACTGGGGCACGCAAGTCGCCGCCGCATTATCGCCTGATGCAGTTATCGCTTGAGCTTCGTCCTCGTCGCCTTCCTAACGGTCTTTTCAGATGGAATGGCAGATCCTGCTAGCCATGGGAAACATGAGCGAGACATTGAGCAAGTCAGTTTTCCTTCACTCACCCCTTATTATTTGTATCTTTTTCTCAAGTCTTCTGTTTGGTTTAGAGAAATTTGAGGGAGTGGTTCTCTTCTCCAATTTATTGTATCAAGTAACAAAGGTGTTGTGAAACATTAATGAATTTCATAACTTCTTGTTTTAGTTTTTTAGGTGTTTTTGTTGTAGGGATGTCAATTAGTGATTGGGAAAATAGTACTCTGGATCGAATGTCTTTCATGTCGTAGTTTTTATTAGCATCAAATTATGCTCTTAACGGAAGATTTTGACGGTGTATGTTGGGCTTGTATAAATATGTGGTCAAAGGGATTTTAAATGAATAGCACGACACACCCAGGTTCAAATTTCTAGATGATACTTGTTTAATACGCACAAGCCAAAACAAAAGGATATTGAAAACGACAACGCAGAAGGTAAGAGGATATGAAAATATTAGACAGTTTCTTTCCTCGGGCAATCAAGGCAAGGCAGGTTGAATGAAACCCTGGCTGCAAAGTAAATTTTTCCAGCAAGGATTGAGTTTTGGAATATATTTTCACAAATACCTCTTAGATCTTCAAGCTTAAGATGTGAAGATTACTCAAATTTAAGTCTGCGTAGAGTATGCAGATGCATTTTTTCTTAAAAGTCATTAGAACGTATAGAATTTCTCTGAATTTAACTCATCTACCGTGAATATTTTATGGTTAAAGGAAGTACAGGAACCAAGATATAAGGATTGTATATGTAGGCCAAAGATATCTACAGTGGAATTTTACTTTCCTAATGGTAATGCAACATTGACTATGATGCAGCTAAGAATTACAATGAATTACAATTAATGGGGATAAAGTAATTATAGCTGTGACTATGGAACCAGAGATGAAAAATGGAAGTACGAAAACCTTCTTGGATTTATAATTAGACCAAAAAGGTTAACAGCCCACACATAAATGCAATGGAAAATAATTTGGGAGAACTACCATTTGGAAATGACAACATCTCCTACTTCTGTAATGGATTAGCAAAGGTCAACAATAAAAATACTTCTGAAATAATTATTGTACTGATGTTTTTATTTCTTTTACTTACTAAGACAAAAGAAATTATTAATAGAGGGTCCTACGTATGTGATCAATGACTGTATCCCTTAGGAATATTTTGTGTGTATTTGATGTCCCACTACTAATTTGGATTACAGCTTACTGTTTCACTGATCTAGAGCTGTTAAAACAAGTGATTTCTGGAAGTCACACTTTTAAAAAAGCATTGGATGTCTCAGTCTTTTAACTATTTTTGTATTTTAATTTTTTTCACCTCTTTTGAAGGCGCTCATTGCTTTGAAAAAAGGCACTCAGTTAATAAAGTATAGCCGGAAGGGAAAGCCTAAGTTCTGTCCATTCCGAATTTCTACGGTGAGTATTTTCAATGGTTGTGGATGTTTTTAAAATTCTTCATTCTGGACATGATATCCCATGCATGTATAAGCTACTTTCAGATGAAAAATAAAAGTAAAAATGATAAGATTGTTATCGGATAGACGACCCTTTTAAAGGGGGGCTGAGGGTATATTAAGTATTGGAGCAAGATGTTTGCTTGACGATGACTTAAATATAATTTATGCTAACTGCAAGTCTGTGTAAAGTATTCTGTTTGTCAGATGCTGTATATATGCAGAACAACAGTAGGTTTATTGGATAGTTATACTGAGACGTGTGCATATGTTCTCTGTGCATCAGCTTCATTTCTCCAGTACTATGGATAGTCATGATGTATCTCTCCAGTGTACTGTGTATGAATGACTTCAAATTTAGTTGTATTAACAGGATGAAGCAACACTTATCTGGTACTCACATGGAGAAGAAAGGAGTCTGACATTATCTTCCGTTTCACGGATTATTCCTGGACAGAGAACTGTGAGTTAAAGAGTTATATTTCACATTAAGTGATCATATACAGTCATAATTCACCAAATCATTTCTTTAGAAATAATTCGTGGAGAATTTTGTTTCCCAAAGCTGGGATGAACTAACTTCTATGTGCAACTTTTTACAGGCTGTTTTTAGACGATATTTGCGCCCTGAGAAGGATTACTTGTCATTTTCACTTCTATATAATAACGGTGAACGATCACTGGATCTGGTTAGTAACAATCAATTATTTATTTTGATGTGTTTTATTTCAGTTTGATGAAAAGTTGTAATGCAGATCCCTGACTTTTCATATTTATAGATTTGCAAAGACAAAGCTGAGGCAGAGGTATGGTTTGCAGGCCTTAAGGCATTAATTTCTGCTGGACAACAGCATTGTAGACGGACTAGAAGTGATATTCCAGATGTGAGTTCCCATTCAACCGAGTTCCATATATGAGCAGTAATTTTTTTTTTCTTCAATATGCACTCTGTATGATTTTCTTTACCTTGTGGACGTAATGTTTCTACTTTTGCAATCTATTAATATGGAAATATTCATGCCTTGCACTTAATAGTGGTGTGTTTCTTTATGAGTTTGTCAAAGAAGAGCATAATTGGTCTCAGTGTAGGTTTTGAAAATAACCTGACTTTAAAAGAAAGTAATCAGAAAAATATTTGAAAAAGTAAAAGAGTAGCTGAACATCTGCTTGAAAGTTGGGTCCATCTCTTGTTATTCTTGGAAATCAAAATAATATTATCCTTGTTACTTATAAAAAAATAAGTAATATTATTCTAGTTGAAACCAATTTGTTTGGAGGTCAGATTCTTAAACATTGAAGCATATACATTTGCAAGTGACATATGATATCCATGAATTGGCAGTTAATAAGCAATGATGCAGCGTACAGATCAAATTTTGATTCTACAAATTCAACAGAGTAGATAAAACACAGATCTGCTTCACGAAAACGAAGAAACTCTTCGATAAATCTTAAAGCACTCATTCATAGATGCATAGGGAAAAATTCTCTCTAGAGTATAATCATAAATACCAAATAACAACAACAATAATAACAATAATAATCAACAACCTTTGAAATGACCCCAGGCTTACCTTTTTATAGGCTCACAATTGAAGACCAAAATAAAATAGAACTCTAAAATTAGTCCTAGTCAAACCCTAGATTAAGGCTAATCTATATAATGTCAAAATCTTAATAGAAATTATCTTGTCCATAGAAGTCCTAATTATCTTTCTCCTAACTAGGTTTTAGTGTTACCTCTTGTATACCCCTATGTACTTGGGCTATACCTATTCTTATTAATAAAATCGTTTACCTATCAAAAAAAAAAAAAAAAAGTCCTAAATATCTGAAATACTCATTAAAACTCTAACTGAATTACAATTCTATCAGAATAAAATTAATGCAGCCATGTTCGCTCAATCGAGACTCGAGTGAGGTCTCGAGTAAGCTATCTGGTTGGTTCTCATTCAATCGAACATCAGGCTAAGGTTGAGCAAAGTCTTATGTTGACTGTGCAATTTTCTTCCACTTTCAAGGCATTCTTGTCCTCTTAACCCTTTTATGCTCCTGATGGACATGCACCCTGCATCAAGCAGTCTAGTTGGTAATCTTCAAGAATTAATATGTTTTGTTACTTGACTTCAATGTTCTGGTAGACAAGAAACTGAATTTTGTGAGGCAAGTCGATGACACTCGAAACCAAATCCTAGATTATATACTCTAGATCTGTGATTCCTCCTTCCCCCAAAAAAGGAACATTGCATTGACCTTTCTTGAGGTTTTGTGAAATTACAACCATTAAATAAACTAACTGAATCTATTGATGATATAAAAGTAAATAGAAATTCACTTAAGCAACAAATACTACTGTTACCTTTACGAGTTCAATAGCAACTAATTTATTCTTAGCAACCATTACACTGACCATTGAGGGTCTAGATTATTTAAGAGGGCTCGCTACATTGTTCTCTCACAAACACAATGCTCCTCATTTAGATTTGAAGTTTTGATTTTTTTTTTTTTTAAATAAAATTAGATTGAGTTTTCTTAAGCATTTTTGCTTCCCCTGAGTGAGAACATCTTTTTTGCAATTAGGATATAAAATTTGAAATAAATGGGCAATTACAATGATTGCAGAAAAAAAGTCTTCCTCATTGCTTTTTTATGTGTAAACCATGAAAACAAGTTGAAAGGCTTGATTTTTAATGGTTCGAGGATGATTGATGTATAATGTTTTCCTATTCATTGGAGTTTTGGTGTTTAATTTGAAATAAGTAAGAAATGCAGTATAGTGTCATGAAACCTCAAGGGAGGTCAATGCAATTTTACGTAAGAAAAAGAAATTAAATAAATTTTAAAATTGTCTTTAATCTAGTACTCCAGGCCAACTTAACTGATATTATATACTTTTTTCTTTTTTTTTTATGAATAAGAAAATTTTTATTGAGACAAGTACACAAGAAGTATACAAATACTGAACCTAATTACAAGTCAAGAACTAGAAAAAGAAACAAGAAAATCATGTTCACTAGTTCCATTAAAGATAATAGCCGAAGCCCACTGGAATAAAGTATTAAAGAAAAAACATCTAATATTATATATTGATTGACATATTAATTTGTTTGATGATTTATTTTGCATAATACATGCATTTTATGCAACAATCTTGACATGAATGTGAGGAATGTATACAACACATTGTTGGTTCAACTATTTTGAACATTTGTTTCATATAGACATTTTGTCAGAACATCTAACTTAGTTTTTTTGTTTCTATTTTAGCTCAATAAAAATGGTGACTTTATTCAGGATGGTCGTCCTTCTAGTGCAACGCTAGACTTCACTTCAAATATTGCTCGAAGCAGGGCATTTCTTGAGTGGCATTCTTGTGAATCTCCATTGAATTCACCAAGTTCAGATGTGGTTTCAGTACATCCAAATATGCAACTAAGAACAAGTTCTGGAGATGGTGTCCGCTTTAGTGTTTCCAGTACTCCTAGCTGTTCTAGTGGAGGATCTGGACCAGATGACATAGAATTGTTGGGTGATATTTATGTATGGGGAGAGGTATTGTGCGATGGGATTTTACCTGATGGCTTTGTGAGCCCAATTCCTTCAAAAACTGATGTGCTGACTCCTAAGTCCTTGGAGTCTAATGTTGTTCTTGATGTTCACCAGATTGCTTGTGGTGTGCGACATGTTGCCCTCGTAACAAGGCAGGGGGAGGTTTTTACCTGGGGGGAGGAATCTGGAGGAAGGCTTGGTCATGGGATTGATAAAGACTTTAGTCACCCTCATCTTGTTGAGTTCCTAGCAGTTACTAATGTAGATTATGTTGCATGCGGAGAGTATCATACATGTGCTGTATCTACATCTGGTGATTTATTTACTTGGGGTGATGGTACCCATAATGCCGGACTTCTTGGTCATGGCACAGATGTTAGCCATTGGATACCTAAAAGGGTTACTGGCCCTTTAGAAGGACTTCAGGTTTTATCTGTTGCATGTGGCACATGGCATTCAGCATTGGCAACTTCCAATGGAAAATTGTTCACATTTGGTGATGGCACATATGGCGTTTTGGGACATGGAGATCGCAAGAGTGTTTCATATCCAAAGGAGGTCCAATCATTGAGTGGACTAAAGACTACTAAGGTTGCATGTGGAGTATGGCATACTGCAGCCATTGTAGAGGTCGTGGGCCAGTCTGGTTCAAATGTTTCATCTAAAAAGTTGTTCACCTGGGGTGATGGTGACAAACATCGTTTGGGCCATGGAAGCAAGGAAGCTTATCTTGTCCCCACTTGTGTCTCTTCACTTATTGACTATAACTTCCACCAGCTTGCATGTGGACACACACTGACGGTTGCCCTTACTACATCAGGCCACGTGTTTACAATGGGTGCCACTGTATATGGTCAGCTAGGCAATCCATGCTCTGATGGAAAGGTACCTTGCTTGGTACAAGATAAACTAGTTGGTGAATTTGTTGAAGAAATAGCTTGTGGGGCATATCACGTTGCTGTCCTGACATCTAGAAGTGAAGTATACACTTGGGGTAAAGGTGCCAATGGAAGATTGGGACATGGGGACAAGGAAGACCGCAAATATCCAACACTAGTTGAAGCCTTAAAAGATAGGCATGTAAAGAATATATATTGTGGCTCAAATTTTACTTCAAGTATATGCATCCACAAATGGGTATCTGGAGCAGACCAATCAGTTTGTTCTGGTTGTCGGCAGGCATTTGGTTTTACTAGAAAGAGGCACAACTGCTATAATTGTGGACTGGTGCATTGCCATGCTTGTAGTTCCAGAAAAGCATTGAGAGCAGCATTGGCTCCAACTCCTGGCAAACCCCATCGTGTATGTGATGCTTGCTATGCAAAACTTAAAACTGCTGAGACTGGTAACACATCTAACGTGAGTAGAAAAATTACAACCCCTCACCGTTCTACAGATTCCAGGGAAAAATTAGATAGGGGAGAGGTGAGGTCTTCAAGGATTTTGCTATCTCCCACTTCAGAACCTGTCAAATATCTTGAGATCAAGTCAGAAAAGCCTGGGAGTAGATCTGATTCTCCTTCTATAGGCCGGGCTTCTCAAGCTCCATCACTCTTACAACTGAAAGATATTGCATTTCCAAGTTCGATTGGTGCTCTTCAAAATGCTCTAAAGCCTGTAATGCCATCATCATCTAATCCCACTATTAACTCAAGACCTGCTTCACCATACTTGAGGAAACCGAGCCCTCCACGCTCTCCCACCCCGACATTTTCTAGGAGTCTTATTGATGGTCTCAGGAAGACAAACGAATTCCTGAATCAAGAAGTGTCAAAGTTGCAAAACCAAGTACAAATTATGTTCCTTTTGCAATTATGACATTCTTCTTTGCATCCTTCTATTACTTTATTGGTATAAATTGCGAGGTTGTCCCTCATATATAGTTTCACAATTCTGTCTCATAATCTCCTTCACTTCAGGTTAAATATTTGAAGCAAAAGTGTGACATGCAAGACGTGGAACTTAAGAATTTACACAGAAATGCTAAACAAGCTGCATCATTAGCTAAAGAGGAAGCTTCCAAGTGTAGGGTAGCAAGAGAAATTGTCAAGTCTATTGCAGAACAGGTATTTTAATTGCTGAATACCATTTCTCATTCAGATTGATGGGTATGTTCCAGGGTGGCTCAGTTGTAATAAAAAAAAAGAAGTTATGAGCATGATTTCCTATATGATGGGAAGTTTGCATATTATTGGAAAATTCAGTAAAACATGGATTTGTCTGCCTTTTCCACTTTGTAGTTAACAACTGCTGGAAAATTCTAGTATTGAAAAAATCATTAAAAAGGTTCAATGTTCTCTGACACGTGAATATGGAAATCCTTTTCTTTGTTGATAAATATATTTAATAAAAAATCTTCAAAGTTTTTCTTTTTAGCTTATCTGTTTTGCTAACAAGCTACAAATGAGTAAAAATTAATGAAGGGCACCAAAAGGGGTGAAGCACAAGGCAGGGAGTATATAAAAGAAAGGGAAAAAGAAAAAAAAAAAAAAAAAAAACAGGAGAGGAAGGAAAAGTTATAGATGCACACAATTATGCAATACAATCAGAGCCAAACTTTGTAGTCTTAATATCTTAATAATATACACAATTGGTGTTCTTATTAGGTCCCTCCCCCTATGGAACAGAGACGTTAAAAATGGAAGTGTTCGCAACACATACCGATTGATATTATCCAATCTTGCAACATGAAATTCCAGAAAACAAACAATAGTAATATAGTCTAAACTAGCAGTTCAACACTATCAAATGCTCTGGCCCAAATGTATATTGTATATCTAAAATCTATCAAATACAGGTATTGCATACAGTAAGCAAGTTGGCCAGGTTATTGTGCATGGTTCATTTGTAAAATCTGACTGGCACGAATCATTGTTGGTGACAGAAAACTATGGATGAGATGATATTTGCATTTTCTCTCTCATATTGATCTACTTATTACTAAATCATTCTGCTCATGCTGCACTTCATGATTTCAGCTAAACGAAGTGATAGAGAAGGTGCCTCCATATGTTTCTGACGATGAAACATTTAAAGCAATTCTTTCTCAAGTTGAAGCTTTTCTAACCACAACTGCAACATCTGATATATCTTCCTCCCTGCCCATAAGCTTAGAGTCTGACCAACAATATGCATCTCATAAAACATCCTCAGTCAATGAGTCTTCTAAAATACAAGAAAAAAGGATGCAAGACGGCATAGATATTGCAAGAGTTATGGAGTTGTCCGTGGGTGGGAGAAATACTCTCCAGGAGAATAACAGATCATCAAATTCTAATACAATCGGTGCTCTATCTCACCAAAGCTCAAATACTGGCTCAAGATCTGAACTTTCAACAATGAGGAATGGAGAAAAAGAAGTTATTGAACAATTTGAACCCGGTGTCTATGTTACTGTCATTCTACGTCAAAGTGGTGCAAAGATTTTCCACCGAGTGAGATTCAGGTATAAATACTTCATTGAAAAAAAATTATGATAATAATTTACTTTTACATAGAGTGTGCAAGTGTTTGCCCACATGCCTACATTCGTGCTTGTATATATTTATGCATGTGTGGTTCTCAAATGTTTCACTATTTGCATCTAGACCCTCTGCGTATGCATGTCTCTACCATGTAAGCTACAAGTTTCTCTGCCGTGTAAGCTAGACATCCAAAACTACAAATTATATTGAACATTGTATTTTCCTGTCAAGTGGACATGGTTGTCATGTATTGGGCTTTTGTTTGAGCATAGAAGTGTTGGTACTGTTGGCTATATGATCAATCCAGACATAGCTCCGTTCGGCAAGGTATTGCTCATATTTGTCTGAGCCTGTGTTTCCACCATTTGAAAAAACAAAAGGGCAAATTGCTGAAGTTNCGAAAAAAAATTATGATAATAATTTACTTTTACATAGAGTGTGCAAGTGTTTGCCCACATGCCTACATTCGTGCTTGTATATATTTATGCATGTGTGGTTCTCAAATGTTTCACTATTTGCATCTAGACCCTCTGCGTATGCATGTCTCTACCATGTAAGCTACAAGTTTCTCTGCCGTGTAAGCTAGACATCCAAAACTACAAATTATATTGAACATTGTATTTTCCTGTCAAGTGGACATGGTTGTCATGTATTGGGCTTTTGTTTGAGCATAGAAGTGTTGGTACTGTTGGATATATGATCAATCCAGACATAGCTCCGTTCGGCAAGGTATTGCTCATATTTGTCTGAGCCTGTGTTTCCACCATTTGAAAAAACAAAAGGGCAAATTGCTGAAGTTAATGCGATGCATATTGATGACTTCAAACCTTTTTGCAGTAAAAGAAGATTTGACGAACACCAGGCGGAGGAATGGTGGAGTAAAAACAAAGATAGAGTACTTAGGAGATACAGTCCACCAACAGCAAGCCCTGCTTTGACGGGATCATCCAGCACTCAAGCACCTGCTGATGAAGGATCATCCAGCACTCAGGCACCTGCTGATGAAGCATCATCCAGCAGCACTTCAGCACCTGCTGATGAAAATAATGAGGCATCAGCATCTTCTGAAACTTAGTTTCAGCTCCTGCCATATATGTGGTGAACTGCCTTGGATTAGCAGCATTAAGTATCCAACAGGGTTTAAACATATCCATGCTCAGAACAAATTAGGAAGACTTTATTTGAGAAGAATGGTATAGCTTAACTGTAATTCTTTCATTCATTTTATTCTTTAATTTATCCCCCAATATACTAATTTTGATAGCCGGTGTTTACCATTAAGGTTGTACAGTAGATGAACTTCCTAGGATTTTCACAATGCCATTGTAAATCCTGTTCGTGTTGTTTTATCCAAGACTGAAGTATGTGTATTGTATGCATCATTGAGCAGCAAATCCCCTGAGGTGTTGGAAGATATTTTATGGCTATGTTTTATAATTATTGTACCAGATGATCACTTTTACCAAATCAATTTGGTTCTCATTGCAAAAGAGTTGTGGGCACACCACTGCTTTATTTGCCGGGTAGATGCAGGTATCTTCCACATTTGAATCTGGTATTTCTGGATTCCAAAGACTATCTTCTTCTTGTAATGCCAGTATCGTTTAATTGCATCCCTGACCTCTTGAATTTTCTGGGTCAATGCAGGAGGTATCTTCCACATTTGTTTTATTTCTTTATTATTATTATTATTATTAAAAAAAAACTATTTTATAGAAAGAATAATTATTCTCATAAATTATTATTTACTATTTCACATCTCACACCATATGAAAAACGTTCCACATTCTAAAAAAAAAATTGTCAAGTGTGAAATGAAGAGATAAATAGTAACTGATAGATATATATCTATATATCAAAATTCAAAAATAATACCTAAATTATAAGCAATGAATTAATTATAACATATTAAAAAGTAGTTGACAACACCAATATTGAAAAGACGTGCATTAATTAATTAATTAATTAGAGAAGTGAAAGGCTAGACAGAGTCGAGACTAGAGATGAACCTCAACTAATTGTATCGGTGAGCAATTGGGCATGGGCCCCATGAAACGAACCACTCAATAACACCAGCCAACTACCCATCGATCTCTGATGTGTCCAAAATCCATTATTCAATTACATTCCCAACCGATTATTATTATTATTATTATTATTATTTTAAAGAAGTGTTTTTCATGAGTTTTTTTTTTTTAAAATAAATATTTAAGAAATTTAAAAAATGTTTGAATTGAAGAAAAAAACATTTTGCCCTGTAGAAATCCTGGTAGTTTTCTCGGTGAACTTAATTCTCTCGTCTTCCCATTATTTTAATCTCTGTACTTCAGGATCCGTTTACTTTCCTGGAAAATCTATTTAATTTTCCTTCAAAAACCGTGGGGATTTCACGTTGTTGTTTTAAAAATGGGACAAAAGCAATCCAAGGATGAGCTACTCTACCAGCAAGTCAGTTATGGCAACGCTGAGAGCATCAAAGCCCTTTGCAGAGAAGGTGCAAGCCTCGAGGTACGTCCTCAAAAACAAAACAATTCGATCATAGTTGTCATCGTTATTGGTGGTAATTTTGGAAAACATCGGTACTGATTGTTGTGGTCTTCGGTTCAGTGGATTGACTGGAAGGGAAAAACCCCTTTGATTGCCGCATGTTTGAATCCGGAGCTTCATAATGTTGCGAAAACTTTGATAGAGCTCGGTGCCAATGTCAATGCGTATCGACCCGGTATCTTTATTTTTTTTTTTCTTTTTGTGATGTATACGCGCTTTCTTCGTTGAAATAATGGAATTTTATTTTATTCTTTTTGGTTTTATTTATGTTGGCTACATTTGATAAACGAAGAAAGCGATGCTTAATGAAGCTTGAAAGAAATGGTATTTTGGGTTCTAACCGTATGAGAGAACTATGCCTAGTTTGTTTATCTCATATGTTCCTTTTTTGTTATTTTACTGTTGTTGCTACCATGCAAGACAATTTGGTTGAAAAGTGCTAGTTTTCCTACTTTTAACCTTAATTTATGTGGGGAGAAAAAAAGACATCTTTAGTGCTTAATAACCCGTGCTTGCTTTTCTTAATTATAGATATTTATATACATGTAGAGGTATGCATGTGTGTGGGTGCGCGCGCAAATGCACCAGATTCATTATGAGTTCACTTCATCTGTCATTTCTTAATGTGCTGTAGGTCGTCATGCTGGGACTCCTTTACATCATGCAGCTGAAAGAGGCCTTGAAAATACTGTGAAGTTATTACTTTTGCATGGGGGTGAGTTATACTATGAAATTGTATCTACTATCTAATATTACTTTAGACTGAGAAATATGATGTTTCCTTCCATATTCAGTACGCTAAAGTAAAAGATCATTTCTCTAAAAATTTCAGCAAATGCGCTGTTAATGAATGATGATTATCAAACTCCTCTTGATGTTGCTAGGGCCAAGGGACACAGTAATGTAGTCCGCACTATTGAGGTCAACTTAAAATTGTGCTGTAATTTCATTCTAGTATTATATGAAATTCAGTGCTGGCAAGAATTTTCCTTCTTCTAATCTCTAAGCATGTACTTTTCTGTTGATCTGTAGGGCCATATTTGCTTATTCTCTGGTTGGCTGCGGGAGCTTTATGGGCCAGGTTTTCTTGAAGTATTGGCACCTCAATTACTCTCCCGAAAAGTGTGGGTTTCATGGAAAATTTTGGTTGTTTTTTCTTATTTTTCTTTACCCATTTATCTCGAAGGTCCCCCTCTCCTGACCCTGTTTACTATTGCGACAAGTCGTCTTAATACTTGTAGTATCATTAGATGGCTAGGCTAGGCTTGGATTGATGCAATTTTTACTCTCTCTTTTTCTTCGGGTACTCTATAGGAAATTGTTCTCACCAACTCTTAACGCCCATATGCCTGTTCTTATTGTATTTCTTTCAGTTGGGTTGTTGTTTTACCCTGTGGTTCACGTAATCCTACAAAGCCTTTCAAGTTGGAGCTTTCCATATACCTTAGTTTGCAGGTATAATAAATTTTATTAATCATTCTGCCAAGGAGTTTTATTCATATATGATTGGCTTAGGCTTTGTTGCAGGAATTGTTGTAAATAATTTCTTAAGCTCTAGATCGACTCAATGCTTCAAAACTTTTAACACATAGTATCACTTCACATCATCTTTGCCTTTTGTAAGTTCATCTTGTTAATGTAAAATTATTGCATTGGCATATTCTAATGAAAACAATTAGTCCAATTTAGTTGTAATTGCTTTGAAAAGAGTTTGGTTCGAAATTGGAAACAAAAGTTCAAGTCACAATGAGCTCACTAGACTCGTGAGATGTTCAGTCAAGCAAGAATTACATTTTTCTTCTCGCTAGACATGTGTAGCAGTCAAGCAATCTTGCTCGCTAAAAAATTGTCGGATGTCTCAGTCAAGTGAACTAACTCGCTAGAATGCCAGTGAGATGTCACAGCCATGCCCGAGTTTGATTTAAACAAGGTTTCCAATTCCCAGTTTGACTCTAATTTGAGCCCTACCTCTGAATGGTTGATGCATGATTTTCTAAGGTCCTGGGCATTATTTCCAAAACCCAGTATTTTTTTTTTTTTTTTGAGAAAAAAAAAAACTATGGGAATTGTGCAGTAAAGCCAAATAATTCTCTCCCTACACACAAACCGTCACCGTACTGATCTTTAATCATTGTTTGCTTCGAGAGTTGGTGAGCTCGTTGGTGCTGTTGTTG
Source organism: Pterocarya stenoptera (assembly GCA_003123785.1). Lineage (NCBI taxonomy): Eukaryota > Viridiplantae > Streptophyta > Magnoliopsida > Fagales > Juglandaceae > Pterocarya > Pterocarya stenoptera. Next base: position 519,048 of record QEOT01007002.1, read on the forward strand.
AAGTTCTACCAGGTCTAACAAGTTTGTTTGTTATAGAAAATACCTCTGGAGCTGCCCTTGATGCAGAAATCCACTAGGTCACTCGTGAGAATTGCTAATCAGGTTTAGAGTCAGCAAAGGCTTTGCAATTATCTAAAATTATTGTAGTCATTACTTTTATAGTGGATTTATAGGTGGTGGTTGAATATCTAGAGTGGTTTTTCTTTTGAAGAGTTCTTCAAAAGTTTTCAATTCGTGAACAAAATTTTTGTGTTCCTTGTTTTTACTGCTTAGATTTTGATTTGATATCTGTCATGTTTTGATTTATTGGGTTGCAAATCCTGCCCTACATTTATTAAAATACCTATTTACACCGTTAGGTGTGTTCGGGATTCATGCATCTGAATTTTTCACGTATAGTCTTCTATTTCCTCATCACAAATCAAAAGTTACTTTTCAGTTCCGGCTTTGTTTAAGGAATGAAACGTAATTTTCAAGCTCAATATAATGGTTCTAAAAGATCAACATTATTAAATTATTCGAGTTCTTTTTTGCTCTCCCATTTCCTGGAATTAGAATTGTGGAAAAATGAAGCTGGTCAATTATTCTTGTAAGATGATCTCTAGTGCTAACATTTCTCTCCAATGTGCTGTTACCTCCCGGTCTTTGACTTCAAACTGATAAATTGCAAAATGTCCCCATTTTATGGGTATTTCTTTCCTAACCGCAAGGTATCTCACTTTTATGTTACTCCCACGCTGTAGCTTTTCCTCCTGGATCTCATATACATCCAACTCTGGTCCACAATTCTTCCTTTGTTCTGCCACTTCCATATCTATCCAAGTTGTAGTTAGTCTGGTATTATATCAACTAGTCGTAAACCCGCACAATGCACAGGCCAGAAACTGAAGGGTTTTCTTTCAATTATCTGAAGAGTAGAGTAAAGGTTTTTTTTTTAATAGAAAGGCTTAGAAACTGAAAAGTTTATCACATGAGAGGAAAGGTTTTTTCCAGCAAGAAGAGGGGCAAAGTTGGGAAACCGAAAGGTTTCTGATAAATAAAAAAAGGAATAAATAAGAAAATTTATGAAAAATGGTTGATGACATAGCTCATTCTGTTGTGAAGGCATTGCTTCAGCATTTTATATAGGTAAGAGATTGCCACTTGTCAATTCCCTTTACTAGTAAGAGGTGCCAACACCGGGCCGATGATCAAACCCATCCAAGATGCCCTTATAATGATGGGCAAGTTCCCAGAAATTTATGAAGCACTATTTCCCCTGCTCCTTATTTTTCACTTTTTATTGTGTACCATCAATCAATTTAAGTATACCTAATTTGAGTCTTGCTAATATAATAGGCTTCACGGTTTTATTGTAGAATTTATAATATATTAGCCTTCATGGTTTTGCTGAATTTCTGGATTCAACCATTTAACTTTTACTATTCTGAAGCGATAGGCCTAATACCTGTTTGCACTGATAGTTGCAAATTTTCTGTGTCTCACATTATTGTGTTTTGCCTCTTTTGTATACTAATGGATCTCTGGGTTTTTATGGTCGTCTTATATGGTGTTTCTAATGAGTGAGCAGGATGCACGACCATGTACAATTATTGCGTTATGGAAAGCCAATTTGGAAGAACACAATCTACACCAGCCTGATCCTTCAGTGATAATACACGATACAGCTACCAGTAATTTCTCATTGATGAAATTTTGCTTCAGGGATCTTTGATTTGATGTCACACATTCCCTACTGTTTAGATCTTACTTTAATTTTGTGTTCGTGTATAGTCTCAAGAGGCAGGAGGCAGAGGCGGAGGCGGAGATTTCGAACACATAAGCGTAAGTATAATATTGTTAAATTATTTGAACCTATCCTGAAACCACAAAGCTTAATAATTAGTTGCTCTAAGAATATTACCAGTAAGGGAATTCTAGAAGCAACAGCATAAGAGATTATGAATCCTCTGTTTAAAGTGTAGTAGAAGCTGGGAGAGATTATGTATCCTTAGTAATCTTGCCTAGCCAGGGTAAAATTGAATCTTCTTTTCTATTTCTTTTTTTTTTCCCCTCTTTTTTCTCTCTTTTTTTTTTTTTTTTTTTTTTTTNCACGCATTAAGCTTGCACCTGTGAGTGAAAGTGACAAGCAGCAACTTCAGTGGTTTTGTGATGCATGCAAAGGAATTTCACAGGTACCTTGCACACTTTTCTTATGGTGTTATTCTTCCATTTGATGTGCAGAGCAAAAGCAGAACTCATACATGACACTTACACGATTATGAGACAATTTTGTTGGAAAAGAAAATATTTACCACCTGCTTTCATCAAAAGCAAATTTCTTCCAAGTAATTTGCTTACGTTAGTGTAAATGTGGAAGCACCTTTCCATAGTCTAAAAGATTGATGCTTTTCCTCTTGGTAAGTTTCCCTAGATAATAATCCTAGAGATAACCTGAAACATTATAACCATAAGCAGGTGTAAGGCGCTGGATGTTGTGGTAAGTGATGGAAATATTCCTTAATGAGGTCATACACTATATATTACTTTGTGTGATGTTCTGCATGACAATTATTACATACAATTAGTATTGTGCCCTAAATGGCATGTGACATGACTAAAATGACCCAATATGAAATAGACTTGACCTAAGTGTCCTTTGCGCTAGCTTCACTATTGGGTTCAGCGGCAATGATTTGGCTATATTATACTTAAAAGTGCCGCCTTGGCCAGTAAAAATCATGCACTGCGGTCGTAGCTGATAAGGAAAACTGCAATGTCCAGGGGCAATTATACCTTTAATTGTGAACATTTTACAGTGAAGATAAGATATGCCAACTCCTTGCCGAGGGTTTGTGTACTCCGGGATTAGCCGGGATGCTGTTTCTGGACACCCGGTGCCAATAAAAAAAAAGATACGTCGATTCACACCCAAATGCTTAAGTCTATACAGGTTTGGATTTGCAGATTAAGTCTATGGAGAAAAAAAACAACCAAATGCTCCCTTGCTATTATTTTGTTTCCCTCACATAAGATACAAAGGGCATTGATCTTTCATTTTTCCGTTTTTTTTAAGTGAGGACTTTCAATGGATAATAGGACATTACTTCTTTATCATCTGCCTTAAGTTAATGCTTTTCCTGATTTGAACTCCATTTCAGCTTAGAAATGGCTTACTTCTTTTTAATTGGCCTTTCATGATACTGCCCATGAAGCCTCACCAATTTCCTAGTATAATTTTCTTTGGAAATTTCTTATCGATAGAAGTTACTGAGTTGACATGTTCCCACTACTTCAATTATTTGGCTCTCTGGCCCATGCAGGTTATAAATAACTAATAATCATTACACTGTCAGACAGCTCAAAGTTCAGCTTGGCTGGACTTGTTTAGTTGTTTATTCCTCCACAAACATAATTTGGCTCAAATGGTGTAACATTTGGTGCTTACATGTGTGTGTGTGTGTTCACACCTGTGCATATATATTTATTAACTGAATTAAGATATAGAAATATGGTCATGTAGCAGCTGTACCAGCAGATTGGTTGCTGATA
>QEOT01007002.1:526122-572386 GCA_003123785.1 Pterocarya stenoptera
ACACCAAGTAGTTCCCCTTTTAATAAGGAATTCCTCCATTGAAGCTATATCCAAGGCTTGTGCATGGATGTTGAGCTTCGATTCCCTGTCAAACCTTAACCCACCCAACGTTTTTAAATTCTCTGCAAAGTGCAAGGATTTTCTTCAGCCATCTCAACTTTGGAAGGGCTTTATATAGAGAATTCGAAAGAGTACTAATACTTATATTCTTTAATCTTAAAGTTTATCATTATCAATTATATTAACCTGAGTAACAGATTTTAAATGATTTCATAAGTCTAACTAATTAAATACAAAATTATTTAAAATATTTTAATACTAACTAGCGTGATTATAAATAATAAAATTTAATCTAAAAAACAATATTTATCGATTTAAAATTCATAGTGGCATTCCTGGCCCAGTGCAGCCCTTAGTCATGAGAACTAAAATTATTTCTAATATTATGGCGATATAAAGCAAACATTAGAGTCTGATTCACGCACCCGATTGGCCTTTATTGCCTTCAATGTTAACTACATTAATGAGTAGTACACTACATGACTACTGTGTACAAAAATTCCTTCCAACATAGCTTATCTAGATGGCAGCTGAGGGCCACAACAAAACAAACCATGACAGACTGATCCGAAAGATGGATGGTTACTGTTTCGGATTTAAACAGATCGTGATGATGTTGGATTTATTCCCATGCACTTCAAAAAAAAAAACACAACAAATAAAAGAAAATATTTACAAACAGAAAAAGACAAGAGAAGGAAAGAAAGCTGAAAAAAAAACATTGATTTGACTCGTAGCAAACCTTAGCTGCTTCCTCTTTAAGGCTTTACAGGAAGTGATGCAGAGCATGGGAAACAAAATTCATGGTCATGTCGGTGGGGCTTGGGGTACCCTAAAATTATCTTAAAGCCACAACTTTCTTTCACTTTCTATGAGATCTTTAACCATCATCGCCATCATCAAGTGGTATAGCTAGCTAGCTCTTTAGTGGCAGCCAGGCATCCTCGTACTATATCTATCAGCGAGTGTCTATGGCGAATTTGGTTAAGTACTCAACAGAGATGTGTGATCCATTATAGACCGAAAAGTTAGATCAATAATTAAGTTCTGAAAGAGAATGAACTTAGTTATCGGCAACAAGTATGATTAAAGCGTCTAAAGAATGCAGTAGGGGTGGGGTGGGGTGGGGGTGGTGGCCATGGAACTCCATTGCTGCAGAAGTGCTGTTACTTCACAGAAACCTAGCCTTATAGGTAGGGAGGATCAGCTGTAGATATAGATACTCTTTTTCGTTGTCAACCACAAAAAGCAGGAGGATATTTTAGTCATAATTTTAGAATGTTTGAGCTGTCGACAAATCAAACTGGTCTGATCTGAGAGGTCAACCAATTGAAACTCTGCTTTTCATTTAAGCCCTACATATCCCCAACAGATACTGTACTTGAACCTAGCGACCTAGCTAGCTGGCTCCTCTTATCTTTCTTTTTTATTTTCATTACAAATTAAGACTTGATGGATAATATTGCTTTCTTTCAGATAATTTTGGTGTTAGGCTTACGTTTGTTTCGCATGTAATTACTTTCTTTTTTCTTTTTCTTTTTAATGTATAATGTCAAATTATCTAAAATTAACGTACAGATGAAGAAGGGATACGGATATACTATATATATATATTTATATCTATATATACGAACAAACATTTTAAAGAGCGCAATTACATTTCTGGCAATTAAGGAAACTTAGTTGTAAAAACTCAATTTAGAACAAGTAGAGTCTCCAATCCGGCCCAAACGTAAGTTCTTCTGGACGCAACCTATATGAGGGAATGTGTTACAAGAGATGAGACTCGCCAATTTAGAGACCCCTCGAATAATGTCTAACTCGTGAATATTGCTTGTCTGTGTAGTGGACGTAATGTACGGAGAACTCTCAATCCTCTAGTATGAGGGCCGGGGCATCAACAGACCACTAAGGACGCTAATAGGATGGGAGAAATAAGAGAATCACGTTGTATTAATGATACCACTAATCGAGTCACATATCACATTAATGGTAACGTCGCAGAGTCACGTTACATTCAAGGATTATGACAAAAAGAACAGTGTGAAGTACACAGACTCCATGGCAATAGACACGATCTGTCCCTCCAGACTTATGGTATAAATAACAAGTCTCAAGTATGAGAAAATTCTCTGACGCTTAGACTCTCTCACTTATTTGTAAACTTCTAAGAGAATTTACTAACTTTTACATCGAGGACTCCCGGCGCCAAAACCGCCCTGATCTACCTGTTGTCTACTTTCCTATCTTTTACAAGCTCAAGTTCGAAAGATCTGAGTTGTCAGAACCTGAAAAGCATGCGAAACACGACGTTAACAACATTAATATAAATTCTTTTTATGAATATGTTTTAAAATGAAGAGATTACTTTTATAAGTTGATTTATAAAAATGCTCTTAATTTAAAATATATTTGTATAAATGATTGTATGTCTATCATTTTCTTTTTTGATTTGCAGTCTTTTGAAGAATTAGTTGTAAAATTAAGTTTATATGGCATTTTCTTCTTAGAAATTAATTAGCTCATTTATTTCTCACTTATAATTACAAATTTTAATTTTGACTTTATGGTACTGGCCAGTTTAATCTTGAGCCCCCTCCGTTAACGTGCGTCATGATTGTGTATGTCATTTTACATTATTTTTTCGTCCGAATTATTGACTGTTTTGGGTGAGCTAGCTAGGAAGATAATAAACTACGCCAAAAAGGTTAAAATAGCATCGGATATATAATACCAAGTTGGAATTTATGGATGTAAGTCATCATGAAAAACGAATATAATTTGCGAAGGGAGTTATATATTATATATTTACCATGAAATTATTAAACAATAAACAAAAGTAGGCTATGCATGCAACATAAAATAATAATCAATAATGTTGGGCACACGATCGAGTATTTCACGGGGAAGGAGCCCTTTTCCCTCCACGTGAAATGTTTTTAGTTTACAGATCAAGACTCAACAATAATTTATGTCTATAATTCCTTAGTTCCATAAATATCAGTCTGTCGTTTCATTTACACTCCAATTATGAAACATTAATGTGAAAGTCACGCACTACAAGAAATAAGACTTTTTCTAGCGATTATTTTTGTTGTGAAAAGTTTAAAAATCGCTGCTATTAACCTTTCCCAGCGATTTATAAATCGCTGCACATTCGCCGGTATTAAAGCTCTACTTCTGATCTACCCCAACGGAAGTCAAAAATCGCTGTGAAAGATTATTTTTTGCGGCAATTTTTTTTCGCCGCAAATTCCAAATAAAACGCTGCAAATACCCATTCGGTTTGTCCATTGAATCGCTGGGAAATTTTATTTGCGGCGAATTATAGTCGTTGCAAAAAATAATAAATCGCTGGTAAAGCTGAGATCTATTCCAATGGTTTAGACAAAACGCTGGGGAAAACTTTTGCGGCGAATAATATTCGCCATAAATACTATAAAAATCACCGCAAAAATTTTTTGCCAGCGATATAAATTGCTAGAAATAAGCTTATTATACGAAAAAAAATATTTCCGGCGAATTTTAATCGCCGGAAATGATATTTCACAAAATAAAAATAAAAATCCAATAAATTAATCCTGATGATCTATACCCAAGTTATACTTCATATTAGAGACCCTTATATATAATATGTATATATAAATGTAAGATATAATTAAAGCATATGAACTAAACCCTAAAGCTAGAAATACATTCTCATATCCACTAGTTTAATACATTCTCATCTCATCAGATAAGCAACTTGGCCCCTGCAAGCAAGAAGAAGACAGGAAAATACCACACAAGTAAAGACAATCTAGATAAATTGTATGGATTATTTATAAGGAGCCTCTTGCAAAGCAAATACATGAATTTATTCTCCAAGGAAAAACTGATTTGATGTAGTGCAAAAATAAACCTGTATGGCACATACAAAGAAGTGACCTAAATCAGAAATATTGCTTCTGCAGCCACAGCAACACAGGAACTCATTCAATGACGGGAGCAAAAACTAAGTGAAACTAGCCCAACAATAAAGGCACAATCATCAACTTGGCATGAAAGAAAAATCTAAGGAAATACAGAACATAATGCACAGAATCTCACAATATAAATCCCAAACTATTTAGGCAGCACATTCTGCTGCAATGACTCAACACAAGTCAAAAAATACATTCATTCCACCCAAGCATTTTCAGGACCAATAAGTCGTATTTTATGTCAAAAAGACTACTTTACTACTAATAGATTTGGTTGAAGGAATTCATAGCCTCCCCTATCTAATTTACAACTGCTTAAAATCATATCTCCTTCATTTGTTTCTTTGACTTCCACAACATGGGAATGGGATTTTCTTCAAGATGGACATTTTTCAGTGCAAGGTGATTGGTTGAGCTGAAATAATAGCATAGGTCTGCATATCAAGGAATTTGACAAGCAAATGGATATATATATATATCCATTTGGAATAACGAACTTGAATATATCTTTAGCTATATCAAAGTGTTTGAAACTACAAGTGTCATCCCCAGAACATGCTGGAGGATCTGATTCTCAAGTTCTTAAAATTTGAGCAATAAATACTTAGAAGTGGAAGTAGAAGAAATATATGTATGTATTCTGCTTTCCTTTCTTGCAACCAGTACTTAAGAATGCACAAAAAAAAGTACATATCAATCAAAACATAAAAACATTACATCAATGAGAAAATATTGAGTGACCAAGTTTGAAATTACTCCATGTGTCATCTAAAGAGAGATCAACTAACCACTAGAGATGTAAAGTAGCATTAGTATATTCTTTATGAACTAAAAAAAGAATAACTTGATTCATGAAGATTATACAGAAACCAAAGAGATCAGAATATGAGCATTAAGCCAATTGCCTGGATACAATTTGGAAGTAAAAATAGGAAGGATCAAAGCTTGGAACACTACCTGATGCTGATGTAAAAACTAGAATATGAGCATTAAGCCAAGTGCCTGATACAATTTGGAAGTATTGAATTGAAGTGCTCATCAATGACAACAAATGGACCTGATAATCTCAAAGAGCAAGCAAAGAATCACTAATCTATCCTTTTTTTTTTTGGGCACAAAAAAAAAATTACACAATTTTCACAAGGTACAGTGCTCTGGAAGCATCTTTTATTCATATGAAGCTTCAACATATATAAAAGGAAGACAAATGCGCAAGTATATGAGAATGATACTTTATTCAGAGGAGAATCTATAATACAATCTGAGTTGTAAACATAATGATCAAAATCTAATACAAGTCATCCCATAGACTACCATTTTTTTTTATATGTTGAATAAAACTGTTAAGAACCACCGAAACTCCATTGACATCAGTTGTGTCTACAAACATTTAATGCAAGTAATGTTGGAATATGTATCAAAGTTACCTGCAGAAATTTCATAAAATATGGATTCTTCACCAAAGAAATCATCACAGAAATGATATATGTAGAAGACAATAAAATGTAAAATACTTATCACCAAAGGATTATAATTTATTATCATCTAGAAAAAAGCATATTGAGAAACACAGTCCACAAATAAATACCAACACATTCCTTTTAGGATAAACAAAATCCCTACCACTGACAACAGTGGCTTTTGTTTTAGTTCTTATTACTTCCACAGGATCATAGTTAATGTTCACAATGAAGGAATATGATTAATTTCGGATGACTGTAAACATCATCAAGCAAGTAAAGAAAGGTTTGAGATGTTCAATAATCATAACTCTTAGCACTCTACTATATAGTAATCACCTTTAGATTAAGCTCCTTAAGAAGATTGGGAGAGGAGAAGGCCTGGCGTAAACCAATTCCATGCATATCAACCACCTGCAAAAGACATTTAAGGCAAATAAAATTTAAATACAAAAACAAAAATGAACAAACATTTGCAGTTAACTCGCTTACTTGTCAAGCAAATGATTGGAGCTAATTCATTAACTGCCAATTACATGCCACGAAAATGATAGAATAAAATCATTAACTAATGAATAAACATGTAAGCCACTGCTGATCTCCTTCATCAAACATGGGAAGAGTGAAAATGCTAAAGTACTACACATTTTTTTCCCCTTTTTGTCTGTAAAGTATATGCTTACAAGCATAGGTATTCCTCTATCATGGAAAGCACAAGCAGATGCAAGAAACACATCACCAACACTTGCTCCTTTGGCCTGAAAGCATCCAAGAATTATTTATAACTTTAACTAAAATCATATCTTTCATGCTTTGTAAATAAACATATGTTCGTGGATGCGTGAGCGTGTGTACTTTTGTTCCCATCCTAAGTTAATTTGCCTGTCATTAATTTTTGTACAGTGCAATAAAAGTGTGCAACATTTTAGTGACCTTCTCTAGCGGATGCCCCCCTTCCATACTATCAAATTTCAAAACCATTCTCCTTTAAACATTTACATCATTATTCCCAGCTAGAGCACCAGAGAAATCAGATTCTAATGAACTTTCAGCTACTGCAGTCTCCAACAATGCATAAAGTTCAGAAATTATGTAGCTTAACTAATGCATAAATAACACATGACCCCACATTATCATATACACAATACAACCTATAGATTATAAAATTCCTAAAAAAAATTTCAAGGAGCCATCAAGATGGCCATAAAGGAGAAGGGAATATCTCAGTCCAATGGTTAAGTATTCACAAACAAGAAGGGAAAAAAGAAAGCCAATGATTAAAAGAACTGGTAATAAATTACACTAGCAATTGTATAGTTTGGATGAAAAAAAAACCTCTGCCAACACATTGACAACTTCCTCTTCAGTCAACGTATATCCCTGTCCAAACCCAAATGCCAAAAACCCATCGAAATTGATACGTTCAATTAATTCTCTATTAGTTTCTCTGAAACAAAAGGCATATATGAACAAAACCTTCTATTTCCATATTTCAAAATACTCTAATTCGCAGCAACAAAAACAAAACTAAATTTACTTACTTAAACCCCAACTTAGTTATATGCAACACTTAATCCAAACCAAATCCAAGTCTTTCATCGTCTTATTTTTGTTACCAAACACCACTTGAGGAATCAAATGCAATACTTGTTGACAAGACCTACTTGCTAATAACACCATCAATACTTTACACATACCAAGATTTTACCGAGTCAAATTTCACTCCTGCAAGCTAATAACGCCATCAATATCTCACCTTCTAATAGAGGCCACAAATTCTTGTCTTGTCATATGCTTCATCTCCTTCAATTCCTTCTCATAGTTACTGATATGCAAAAGCCAATTGAATCAGTGTCCACAAATAACCAACCCATAATGACACAAATGTAGCATGGCATGGATTTGTATCCCAGATGGCCACGACAGAAATGGCAGCACAAACGTACTCGAAAATCGGTAGTGGTGGATGTTCCCCAATACTAAAATCTGTTTATTTCGAATCTGGGTTCTAAACTATCAATATAGGTTGGGAAAAAAGAAATTTAGCAATGTAGGAACTACACATGTTCAGATGACATGTACACAAATATGAAACATAGTAAATTATGCTAAAACAACACAAAAGCATATATAAAAAATAAATCAGAAGATAATAAAACTTCAAAAGATGTAGTATATGTGTACATATACAGATATTCATCAAGCTCAAAAGAAAACTGATACTAAGAAGAAAAAAAATATCAATATAGGCCGGGAAAAAAAAAATTTCCTACACATGTTCAGATCACATCTAAACAAATATCAGATATAGTAAAATATGCTAAACCAACATAAAATCATATATAAAAAATAAATCAACCAGAAGATGATAAACAGAGGTAAAGATTTATAAGCACAAAATAGAGAGATGAGAGAGAGCGAGAGAGAGACGGTGGAGGAGAGATGACCTACTGACGAGGACGAAGAGCGTGGTGGTTGTGGTGGCGAAGCAGGACCGAGGAGGCGTAGAGATGAGAGAGAGACCAGGAGGTGCTCGACGCCATGGAGTGGGTCTTGGGAGATGTAGCAAAGAGAGGGAGGGCCCTGGCTGCTGGGCTAGGCATGGAGGAGAAGGGGACTCTGACGGAGGACTGTCAATGGTGTCTAGGTGTGAGTGGTGGAGAACGGCGTCCCTAGCGGCGGTGATTTTCAGAGAAATCTAAGAGAGAGAGAGAGAGAAAGAGAGAGAGAGAGAGGTGATGCCAGATTCGAAGAAACGGAAATTTCCGACATGGGGCCTGGGGGAGAAGGGGGTGGCCGTCGTCGTAAGGTGGCGGTGGCGTCGTGGGGTCGGTTGGCAATGGGCTGTGCGCAGCGGCGTGGGTTGAGGGAGAAGAGGGATTGGGGAGACGAGGGAGAGGGGGCTGGAGGGAAAAAAAGGCAGAGTGCGGTGGAGGGAAAAGAAGAAGAGGGAACGAGGGATTTTAATTTTATTATCTTTTGCGGCAATATTAATTTGCCGCAAAAACTACATTTGTCGCCGCAAATATCAAATGATCATTTATAGCGAATATCAAAATTGTTGGAATATTTTATTCCAGCGATTAAATATTCGCCAGAAATAATCTTTTACAATTTTTTGTACAACGCTATTTGCAACGCTTTTTATTTGCTGCTAATAAACATTAAATCGCTGCAAAATATATATTTCGGCGATTTTGTATTCGTCGCAAATAAGGTTTATTTGTGACAACAAAAATCGCTGCAAAAGGTAATATAATTGCCGCAAATAAGGGAATAGTAAATTCCGAATCAGCATTTCCACTGTATTACGTTGGAATTCAGCGGCGATACAAAAATCACCATAAATAGTACTTATTTGCAACGATTTCTTTTGCGACGATATTAAAATTGCTGCAAAAGGCCTGATTTCTTGTAGTGACGAACAGATCAATCCCCTGATGCGAATTCCCCACCTAATATGTAGTCCACATACATGACAGGATTGCTCAGACCTTAGAACTAAATATACACATGAAATATTTATACGGCCTGAGAGGGAGAGGGAGAGGGAGAGGGAGAGAGAGAGAGAGAGAGAGAGAGAGAGAGAGAGAGAGAGAGAGAGAGAACATGCAAATATGGCATCTAATTCTCATGAGCAAGATACAAACGTTATAAAATTTATTCTTCATCTTAAATTTTGTTATATTCAACAATACATGATGTTGATGCGACTTAATCTAAGTAACTATGATCTATATATCTAAGTAGTAAATTAATATTTGAAGCCATAATAATTTAAAACATGACACATTAGTTAGTGTGACAAAAGATGAAAGATTCAAGATAAAAACTAGCATTAATCTTCTTTAATTTATATATACTTGTAAATTTTTTGCCATCACTAAGATCATAATTATCCTTATTATATTTTTGTGAAATTAATTTTAGATTCTGAAAAAATAAAATCACTGAATAAGCACCATCATGCATTGCGCTTCTCAAAGTTTTCAACATGCCTATCTCCACTCCTTGTACCCTCTCCTGCATCCTCCAGTACTGCTGCACATCCACCATACAAGCGCCCACAAAAAATACTTTAATATACATATTAATAAAGCCTCATTAATTTTCAGTCCAAGATCGAGAAAGATCACCTCTAAAGTCCAAAATCTCTCAAAATTATCTTCCCCTCTTTATTGTTTCCCTTGAAAAAAAAAATAAGATTTTGATATAGATCAGCTTGGGTAGTACTGAAATTAAGTGCTATAAATATATACACGTTGGAAATTCTTTAGTTGATTTAATTTACCCAAAGAAAATTAACTAAAAATCTCATTTTTGCCTTAGTTTTTTAGTGTTTTACTTAAATTTTAGATACCCATTAGAATTATATTCGCCCCTTCCCCTTATAATAGGGAATGATCCAGCTTTCATTCCTGATTTCTTTGTATCTATCTCAGCTTCCATGAGCCGTGAACTTGCGATGGCAAATTAGGCTTGCAAGGCATAGACTTAATTGACTCGATTGGGAAATAAGAATAATAATAGAAGTGAGAAACTGTCCGCCGGTGATCATCAAATTAAATCATGATGATCTGCATTCATTTTCTCCGGCCGTCTTCAATAAAGGACGTACGTGCGTGTAAATTTCCTCATATATATATGTCATTGAAACAGATCTTGAATTTCAATAATAACATAAAAACAGTACTAATTATACTGTCTTCAAATATATACGGCGGAGACAATTAATTTGCTCCATCATTTAAGGAAATTGAGTGCAAGCGAAGGTTGTTTTGTGAATGTCAAGACTTTTGGGGTTTTGGAGTTTTACCATGATCAAGAAGCATGCATTATTATTTAAGCCGCTACTTCTTGTCCCCCAAAACGAGGGGCAACGTAAAATGTTAGGATTCGATACAATCGTACGGATATTAATGGCCAACGAAAACTGCATATATGCATGGTGACTTTTTTTTAAGTTCCCGTTTAGAATTTAAACTGAACTGAGAACAACTTAGTTATCTAATTTTAAGTCAAATCTAATATCTAAATATTCAACTCTCAAACTACTAAATCCATCTCAATTTAATTCTTTACACGTGACACTCACAATCTTTTTAAACTCAACACTTCTTTACACGTGGGACTCATAACCTTTTTTAATTTTCCATAAATATATCTAAACTCATCTGAATATTCAAACATATCTAAACTCATTTTAGGTGGCTTCCACAAAACTCATTTTACCATTTCAATTCACTATTATTCATTAAGAACTCAACTCAATTCAACATCCAAACGAGCCCACATGGCCATCTTCTGCTGGTTTGAGTAATTTCATTCACTGTAGAACTGAGATTCCGCTAAATAATTGAAGTAAAACAACAGTATTCGTTTACTTCATGTTGGGACTTTAAATGGCACTGTTTCACCGCTTTAATTAATTAAATTCTTTCCACACGACCGAAATAATCCATTATAAATTCCTCGTTACAAACTTAGGAATTAAAATAATGTTTCAGTCTGTCAAAAGCAGAGCTAGCTGATGTTTTGCACATATATATTGTCCCAAATTTCAGCAGAATTGGGACGTCAACATGATCATATCCCTATGAGCAATGCTATGCATCATCCTACACACCACACACCAATGTATTTTTTATTTTTTTATTTTTTTTTCAATTTTTTTTTTATTTTACTCTTCTTGAAATATTTATATTTTTTTATTCATCATCCATATAATACACATTTAATAAGAGAAACAAATAAAAAAAATAAAAAAAATTATGGTGTGTGATGTGTAGGATGATGCAAAGATTAATTCTATCCCTATATATGCTATGGCTTTGCTTTTATCGTACGTCAGCGAGTAAAAGAGTCGATTATTAAAGGCAAGCAATATGCGGGTAGGCTAGCTTAAATTGCCTCTTTGTTGTCCATGCAGTATCACTACTGCCCGGATCTTGTTCTTGTATATCTATCTTGCTGTAAAAACTGATATTGTTATTCATGTTAAGCCCTTTGATTAATAAAGGATCGTACTAAATCGAATATTAAGAAAATGATTATGGTATTTGTTAGCGTGTAATCAAAGATATTCCACTGTGATCGATATTCTTTTTGGGTCAGCAAAAAGAAGATCGAATAATTAAGCTTGCCTGGAATTCATAATTTCATGACCTCGCAATTTGATAAATTTGACTGTGTAATGATCCATGTCTGTCATCTAAAAAAAAAAAAAAACTAGATATTCCACGCAAAAAATAAATAAAAAAAAGTTTACGCACGCTTGTGGGGTATGATTATGTTCGTTGGGCGCTTGTGAATTGTTCAGACAAGAATTTAATTAAGCTTGAGTAGCATATCTAGCACCAAAAATGTTGTCCCTGCGTACATAAGTGTCATATCATATAGATCCGGCATTACCTGTTTTTCCATTTTTTACATTTTGTATATTTGTATTTTCATTAATTGTATTGAAAAACATAGTCGGATAAATGCTTTAATTACAAAAATATTTTATAAAAATAAATTTACAAATCGACGTAGTTTGATGTAATACATCAAATTGTAAAATAGATATAACATATAGCAAGAAGTCATGTTAATCTATGAGTTTACCTTTATAAAAAAAAAAAATTACATAAATAACACTTCTATATGTAGACCACATGTCCATCTTACTAGAGACTAATATTAGGTACAAATCCAAATGTATAAGTTTTATACAGGTCTTTTGTAAAAATGTGGGCCCCATCAAGAAAAATTGAGTTTTTCACATTTTTTTATAATGGGATCCATTTTTTTATAATGAGGCTTGCATATATCATTTTTCTTTTGTAAATAATAGTTCAACTTTCTCTGGAAGGAGAAAGTCCCACATCTCTCAAAAGGCAAAAGTCCCTCGCAATTTTTGTCCTCCTGTTCTACTAGAGATCCTCCTCTCCGTTCCACTTCTCCAACCATCTTATTTATAGATTTTTCTCCTAAATTTTTAACTTTTCCTATCCACCGATTCGGTCTAGGCCCGATCCACTACCTTTTGGCGACCGATTGACTACACGCGTCCCTCCACGCAACTCCTCATAATCGCGACTAAAATCTCGATGTGTGGCTCTCAAGCGCAGCTTGGCTCGCATCGCTGCATTAAAATGTCCCCAACGGCTACATGCCCCATTTCAATAGTTTCATCATTCTAAGATCTATTCAATCTGACCCATACCCCATCTCACTATGACTGGCAAGTGATTCACACTCCATTACAGGCGAGTGCGAAGAAATTCGGCCACCAACTGTTCGGGCCAATCAATGCCATTTATCCCACGATATTTTTGCTTTCCCTAATCAAAGATTTTGAGGCTGAGGACATCGATTTCGTTCACAAACATCTAAGGCCAAAAACTATAGTGCACCATCAACAACCACCACTTTTGGCGGTGCCACCACAGTTCTACCAACAAACTGTAATAATCCTAATTTAAGACAACGCCACTAATTTTTTTACACTTTTATCATCCGCTACATATTTGGTCTCCATCACTTTTTCATACCAAAATTCACTATATTTTTCACTTTTGCATTATATTAATTGTTATAATGGGATTTATTTAGGAACCCGGTCTCCCCTCCTCATGTATCTTGATCTATTTATGTTAATGAAATACTTGGGAAAAAAATATTTGTAAACAACATCTTCTACTTTTAATATGCATGATTTATTATATAAAAAAGGTAAAGAAAAATCTCCCTTCGTCATCATGACCGAAACTAATTGTCACGAAATATTACAACGTACTGTTTTCTTCTATAATAGAATATATATATATATATATATATATTTATTCTTTGGAAGGAAAATGAAAGAGAGACTACTTGGGTCGACCTTAGTGTAAGTTTTATATATTTTTTTTGGATTGAATAAACATTATTACTTTGTTAAAATAATTGTAATTTAGTAGCGTGCAAACAAATTGACCATTCAGGCGCATGGTGTCTGGTCACGGAAATCGCTTTCAACCTTTGTCATACTAATGGAGTACGAGAAAATTAATGGAGTACTACTGGCTGGTAGCATTTTCCCACGCAAAACGATCGAGTTTTGTTCTTATTATTTTACTTCGTCATGCTCACGGTCTAGGGTAAAGAAAAAATCTGGAAATTATTTGGCAAGCTGGCCAATTGTGTAGATATTCAATTATTATTTGATTAAATAAATCTTTTCTAAACAAAATTATAAATATATATTCACATAGATTTTTATATTTCATAAAGTGGGGAGTGCACGCCATGTCGTGTGTATCAAAGTTACATATATACGTGATTAATTTGATTGGTATTAGAGATCTTGTATTTGCATTTTCAGTTCCTCTTTAGAATGGAAATTCCTATGTTGTGGGTTTAATGGCAGCCAATAATGTTTTGACACATTAGACTTCCTCATAGTAAACTTATGCACTGCATCACAGCATATCAAAAGCAAAACTCCCTCCTCGCCGTGTACGTGTTTTGCTCCTGTGAATAGAGACCCTTCGAGTCTTCGAGTCTTCGACACATTCGCACTTTGCACCCACCCCACCGCTTCACACTGTATGACCGTCACACCGGCGGAGGAGCTCCAAACCAGACTGGCGCACCCCTTCAATCAAATCTCTAGATCAAAATAGCCTTCCAAACCGTCGCATCTCCAAATCAAAATAGCCCACCATCAGTCGCAAGAACTATCAGAAATAGTGCACTGCTGCCCTCCAGATTGCCGAACATCACCATCCTCCTTGTTCATTGAAGTTTTCACATCTGCAAGATTCATGAGTTATACTCTGCTCTGATTTGTGATTTATATGTAGCACCAAAATTTCAAGCCTAGGGATCAGTCCGAGAATCTCGTTTTCCCATTATCTGAACCAGCTAGATGTTCTGTCCAACGAAGATCGTCATCATCTCCAGAGGTCAGACTGAGCCTCTTAGATTCTGGCTCCGACTTTGCCTTCTGCATTGGCAACAGCTTTGCACAAGAACTGTCTTCGGCCGATGAGCTGTTCTCCAACTGCAAGATCCGCACTAAAGAAATCAAGTTAAACTCAATTTGCCCAAATGAAATACACCAATCTGAGCCTGTTTCTTCTCGTTCCCGGCCTTCTTGTAATGGAAACACAAAAGAAACAACTCAAAGAGTTCTTGTCCCACAATTTTGACGTAGAAGAAAAGCCTCAATCAAAATCTTTCTTGCAGTTCAAGCAGAGTAACAACCTCAACTGTGATAGTTCTTGAAGCCGAAGCTTAACCTACCCATTACAGCTCTTATCGAGAAGCAATTCAACTTGTTTAGCTCTGAATGCCAAACCAGCAACACTTTCAAATGAAACCCAAAAGTCGTATTTGCATAAACAACCATCAATATCAAGAAGAAAGTCATCATCGGCAACATGTTCTAGCATGTATTATTTCTATAGTTCGTCGCAGAAGCCTTGGCCCAACAAGAACAGTGGATCTTACGACAATGGGGTTTGAATCAATCCTGTTTTGCACCTTCCACCACCATACGTTTAGAAACGTATGGTGGTGGAAGGTTCAAAACATATAAGGTTAAAAGGGAGGGGGTTTCGGTCATCAACATCGGATGGAGGAGAGAGAGAGAGAGAGAGAGAGGGGGGAGGAGGACAAAAGTGAGGGACATAATTTTTTCTTCCTCTGCAGTGCGGTCCACCATTAAGAGGATGTAGAGTCTACGTGGCGGACCACCCTTGGATTTTGTTGTTTGGAGTAAATCGGATGCACCTATGGAAATATATTCTCATATTTAACGTATCCAATGTCCACACCTTGCTTGATTCTCTCTCATACATACGAATCCAAGGGCGGCTCAATCAAATTTAAGTGAGTCATTCGTAATTATAATGTAATAAAATATAAATTATTATAATAAATTTTTTTAAAATTTTCAATCAAATGAGATTTTATTTCAAATATATAATTTTTTTTGGATTTATATTTAATACAACAACTTAAAATGAGACTTCAATGCAAATTTTATTCCTCAATTTAGCAAGATCTTAAAAAAGCTATTTAAAAATATAAATAATTTATTGTATTAAATATCAAATTTAGTACCATGGGGCCTTGCACATATTGAAAAATATTTAAAAAAAAATTAAAATCTTATTTAATGAAATGGTTTTTATTTTTTGTTAATTTTTTTTTTTTAAAAAAAACCTCACTTTTATTTTGGGGGTCTTGCATAGGGTGGAGGCCTTAGGCAATGGTTTAAAAAGCCTTACCATTGAGCTGGCCCTACACCAATGTTTATTCAACTATATTCATCTACAAATAAATATTATAAGAGTAAATTTATAAATTAAAATGATTTGATATGGTGTCAGATTTATTTTATCATAAAAAGAGTTTTACAATATAGCCTACCACATCGCGTTACATGATCAATTTATGAAAAACTTTTTGTGAACTTCTTTTATGGATCTGACACTTCATAAAATGTTTTGGGACAATATCAAGATCAATCTCAATGATCCTTGTATTCTATTGCATCATCAAAAGGTTCTTTTGTTTTGGTTTTCATATATGAATAGTACTGCGTGCGTTGAACAGTAAAAATTTGACACCATTTCTTTATCGTTTCGTTTGTGTAAAGTTATTTGTCGGCCGAAAAGATTTATTTATGGGCTCAAGCAATATTAATTAATAAAATCTCTAAATTACAATAAATATAGTCTATTTTGTGCAAGAAGAAAATCTGTGCATACAAGTCTTTACATTTGAGGGGACGCCTAATATATATCAGGCTTAGAATTACGCACAGACTTGGGTTGGGAACAAACCTTTAAATACCGATCAAAGTCGACCCCAAACTCAAGTACTGAGCTATTAAATGATCCCTTGGCCATCCGTTTTTCTTTCACTCAAGATTTGGGATTTATATTTTTTTTTTAAACTTTTAAGAATGGATAAAATTAAAATAAATGAGTTATGCTATAATTTATAATTAAGTCTGATTCTCGTGTAACATGTTATTACTACAAGATCTATTATATACATTCAAAAGTTAAATTACCAATACTAACATTTCGGACTGTTCATCCGGATTCTGGCCTAAGAACCAAGGTATACCCAGATCGGAACCCAGGATTTCAAAACCAGGCCGAAACCCGGATTGGGTTAACCCTAGTCAAACCCAAGTCGAAACCCAGATTGAAATAGGTTTTTAAAAACTCGGAACCTGAGTTCCGCGTTGCACCCGATTGTTGTTTTTTTAAATCAAAGCCTACATGTTATGAATATTTTTTCATAAAAAAAAGTTGATGCAGCATTCAAACTCTATTTATTTAATTTTTTAAATCAAAACTTACATGTTATGAATATTTTTTCATAAAAAAAAGTTGATGCAGCATTCAAACTCTATTTATTTAATTTTTTAAATCAAAGCTTACATGTTCATTGACCAACAATAAAAAGCCATGTGGAGAAGAGAGGAAAAAAATCATAAAATGAATGATTTAGTGGACATAATATGCAATTTCCTTTTAAGTTTCTGTCCATTACTTGCTAGAAAGGAACACACAACAAAAAATCAAAACATTCAATCCAAAAGACAAACCTCGGGTTCCAAGTTTAAAACTCGGTTCCCAATACCCGAACTGGGTATACACGAGTTTTTCTATGCGGATATCGGCCCGGAACAAATCCAGCCCGAATAAACAAGCCTACCTGCATTTTCATGTAAACTAATGTGACATGATCACACATCAACAATGCATTTTATGATATGTTATAAAAACAAATTGTAAATAAATTAATTATTCTGAATTCCACCTCAAGAATTAATCCCATATGCAAATTACCATAGGCCAATTGCCACTTCTTGCCTTACAATTTAAATCAGACTGATATTGCTCTTTTTGCCTCATGAGGCAAGAGCTTGCATAGAGGATGAGAGGTTTTTAGGGCTTGTTTGGGAAGAATTAAGAATTTGTGAATAGTAGTGAAATAATTTAAATTAAGATGTTTTATTGAGTTTTGAGAAAAGAAAGAGAAAAAATTGAATAAAAATATTATAAAATTAAATATTATTATAATATAATTTTTTAATATTATTCTTGTTTTGAAATTTGGAGAAATAGTATTATTTTTTGTATTTTATTTTGAAATTTAAGAAAGTTATAATGATTAGGTAATAATTAAAGCTGGGTTTGTATGCAAAGATAATTTCAACTCATCTCATATAATCATTTTATTCAACTTTTAACTTTCCAAACCTCACCTAAATGAAAATTTTAAAATTTTAAAATTTAAAAGTGTTTGTATTTAATTAACATTTGGAAAGGAAATTATGAAAAAACTTGAGATAAGATTAAAATGATATCATCTTACTTCCCAAACAAGCCATAAATTGATTTATGTTGAAAAAAAATTACATTGAAAGACTGTTATTATACAAGCTTATTTACATGACGGGTTTATTAATTAATCTTCACGCAAGTAATGATATATATAGATACAAAAATTTTTATAATTATTTTTTTAAATGAAAGGCGGACGGTTATATAATTTTCAAGATTTAAAGAAAAATACAAATATAGTAATTTGTATGAAATGACATTGTCAATTTATCACATCACTTCGTCATAAAAAGTTATATAAATATTATTATTATATTTCTCTTATAAGGATGATTACATCCCCCTACCAAAGCAAATTAAGAGGTCGACCCAAGAAAACAAAAAATAAATCTGAATCATGCATGCATATGTCATATACCACACAAGTAATTTATCTTATGATATACATACATGACCATCATCTTTACAAGTCAACATTCATATCATGAATAAAAAATATTTATAGGAACTTGAAATGAACAGTAGTACAATTTTTCTTTGTGGAGTACCACTAGTCTTGTAATTTATTTCATTTTTTTCTCTGTGAACCACTATTACCCATCATGTGATACTCCTACTTCTACAGAGGAAAAACATCATTTTCTGTAACTAGAGATTCTAAAATACATCACCACCATGATATATTTACAATTAATGGCATCGCCATCCTCCCTTTTATCTTCAGAGTTCAGAACTTGAGACCCACCATGAACCTATGGCCGTGATGTGCAGTGATCCTACTCTTTCAAGCAATTGAGGTAAAGACGAGAATAAATACTATACATCAGTTATTATTATTTTTATATTCCATATCTCACACCTGATAATTTTATTTTTTATAAAATGTGAGATATGAAGTAATGAATAATACTGACTGATAAGAAGAATTTTTCTAATCCATCCTACCTTCCTTCATAGTGGAAAAGAGAAACGATTTATATAATTTTGAAGTGCCTAAGTTTCAGATACTTTTTAGAAATTAAATAAATTAAATATTTATAGGATAAATTTATATTTTTACTGTAGACCTTACCTTTTTTCAAATAATATTTCATTAATATAGTATATTCTAAAGCTATATCTAATATTTTTCGGTACGAAATATCGTAGCCAAGTTAGTCCCGAGAGGAAATGGTGAAGGGTAGATTGGTAATTGGCAAAAAGGTGTTGTCAATCAACGCAAAAAGAGTGAAGAAACAAAATCATGTTATTCTCTCATTTTTAAAAACAATAACTTTGTCTTGTCCCCATCCATCAACTCTCTCTCTCTCTCTCTCTCCCTATTAAACTCTTTCAAATTCCACAAATGCTCTAAAGAGCTTCCTTCCGCTTCCTAATTACGATTTAAGACCCAAGTACCCTCTCTGTCTGTCTTCCTCTCCCACTTGGTAGGCCCCGGAGAGATCCCTTTGCTTCCCTTTTTCTCAGGGAAAAAAAAATAAAAGGAAAATCGTCTGCCAGTCTCTAAAAACATTTTTCAGATATGTGGCTGGTTTGGCTCTTGAGATATATGAAAATTTTATAAATAATAATAAGATAATTTTTTAGATAATTTAAATTGAGTAATTTTTAGATTTTAGATAATAAGTAAGAAAATATTAAATAGAAAATATTATAAAATTAGAAGATTGTTATGATATTATTTTATAATATTATTTTTATTTATAAATTTTAAAAAGTTAAATTATTGTTTATTTAAAAATTTAAAATAATTATAATAATTAATTTTAAAAAGTTGTAATAATTAATTTAAAAATTTTATATTTAAATTATATTCAAAAATAATAATAAAATAAAAATTTTAATATAAATATATCATAAGCCTTTCAAGATTTCTAGGATTGCTCACAGAAAAAGATTCAAAGAACCTCAAACCAAACAAAGATTAAAAAAATACCTAAAATTAATGAAATTAATACATATAAAAAACGAAAGTGTTGCTAGCCCTACTGTTATTTTCTCCTCCCTATATATCAACCCCGTCATCATGATCTTTCTCCCCTACTCCGAGATCTTCCTTTCTCACTCCATGTATAGTTCCCTCTCTTATTCTTCTGTCTGGCTGGCCTGCCCGTCTCTCTTTCCCTCGGCCATGAATGATTGATATCCAGTCCTGCTGAAATTTACTTGGTGATCAAAGACGTTTTTTTAGATGTTCCATTTCTTCAAGAACGGTGCTGACACCCAAAACTTGTAGTAAGATAGTCTCTATCCCAGATCTTAGATCTTTAGCACCATAAACGCACAATCTCTTATCAACTCCATCATCCCGGCCTTCTGCTTTATCTCACTCTTTCTATTTTAAACTTGAACTTGTGTGACCTCAAGAAACCTACCTCCCATAACCAAAAAGAAAAAAAAGGAAACCCTTGTCTACCCAGAATATTAGGAAAAGCAAAACCTAATCTCACTACCAGAACTTGAAGATCCAAGACAACAGAAACACTTCCATATGGATTCACTTCACGAATTTGGCACCTCGAACACAGACGACGGCCCGAGCATCAACTTCAGCACCAATACCATCATCACAAACGTCCCAACTACCCCCACAAGCAACACCGTAGGATCATCCTCGTCTTCCTCGCCATCCTCAACCCTCAGCCGCTATGAGAACCAGAAGCGCCGTGACTGGAACACCTTCGGCCAGTACCTCCGGAACCATCGCCCACCGCTCTCTCTCTCCCGCTGCAGTGGGGCTCACGTGCTTGAATTCCTCAGGTACTTGGACCAGTTCGGGAAGACCAAGGTCCACACCCAGCTCTGTCCCTTCTTTGGCCACCCAAACCCACCTGCGCCTTGTCCATGCCCACTCCGCCAAGCCTGGGGGTCCCTTGACGCCCTCATCGGCCGCCTCCGGGCCGCCTTTGAAGAGCACGGTGGCAAGCCCGAGGCGAACCCGTTTGGAGCTCGAGCGGTGAGGCTCTATCTACGTGAGGTTCGTGATTCGCAGTCCAAGGCAAGGGGGATTAGCTACGAGAAGAAGAAGCGCAAGCGCCCCCCGCAGCCGCCAACTGCATTGCCACCTCCTCCGAATGCGAGCCAGTAAGATCAAACAATTCTGCATGACACCATGTTGATGGGAAATCGCATTATCTCGTAGTAGAGTTCGAGAGCCCTTACCTTTCATTAGTCTTCAATAAGTATTTCTTAATCTTTTATATTACATTCCCTATGTAGTACAGTTATCTTTATGTCCTTGTTTCAGAAACTATGCTTAAATTGGTGGGTATTGATCAATTATTGCTACTCTTTGATTCCGTAATGCAAACAGTGACGGTAGTATTAATAGTAGTAGCACTAGTAACTTCACCAAAAAGATTAAAGAAAAAAAAACAAAACTGTTGCAGCAGTGGATCAAGCAGTAGTTGTAGATCAAGTAGAGTATCTACTAGTTTTAGTTTACAGTCTTAGTGACTAAACATCCAATTTGTTATAGATCATGTACTTGACAGGTTATCTATGACAAGTAATAGATTTGCAGATCATGTTGTATGTCTTTTTTTGAGTGTTTCTTCTTTCTTTTCGTTTGCATTTCTAGTCTTTTAATGGGTATTGGCAAATCATCCATTCAGCACTTGAAAAGAGTGGATATAACTTTGCAAAGATCATGTGTCAGATTTGTCCAGCACTAAACTTCCCCCTTTTTTTTGTTTTTTATCGTATCATATATGTGGGGCAGTTTGCATTTCTCCTTTTGCCTCTCCCTATAAACTAGCGGTTTTCCTATGGATATTCAGTGAAGAAATAGAACAAAGCCCTTCAGTACAGCTCAAACATACAATCGTGCAACAGGTTGTGTACTCTTAAGCTAACGTAAGTAATGAGTTTCTGAAACTAAACCTTTCGTCTTCTTGTACTGTCCTCTTAAGTAAATATATAATGAGTTTCAGAGACTAGTATTCCATGATTTATCTGCTTCTTACTTCAAGAACAAAGAGATCGGCTAGCTGCTTTTTTCAGGCAGTGTGAGCTAGCTAGCTCCTGGGTCGACTTCAGGTCTCGGTGACTCTAAAGGATGGGTCTTTGTCATAAAATAGTCCATGGTCTCATTTATCATGCAAGTCCATACCCATTTTCTTCGTTGTGTCATGTCAGTTTTAAATGATGGATGAGATATTATATATTTTACAAGTAGATTTTATGAATCCTACTATACAGTGATTTCAAATTGGTTCTCCATTAATTGGATGCATTCCACTTTTATTTAGATTACAAGTCTCGCATTTCAATAATTAATTAATTGGATGCATTTCACTTTGGTTCTCCATGAAGTCTCGCAGATCATCTTCGCTCGGAAGCCGGCCAATCCAAGATCAAGCCAACAAGCTAATACATTCCATATATACCTACTAATTAAAAGCACTTCTATGTCGGATAAGGGGGTGATATATGATATTCATGGGGTAAGGCCGGAATTGGTATTTTGTGAAGTGGCCAGCTTCCTCTTCTTCTCCTCTTCCTTATTCTTCCTCCTTTCACGGTGACTAATTTGGGGCACACTTTACTATAGCCGACAACAAATTGAACATGATGAACTATTCCTCCCATGGTTGGGTCTTTTTTTAGCCATGACACTGATTTCTTCGACTTCATTCAAGCTCGATCCATTAGGGAATTAGCGCTATTCTTCTAATTAATGAGTTAAACCTGTTACTGATACTAACAAGTTCAGATATTGCTGGAGTCTAGAGATTAATTATATTATCCATTTAAACTCATTTGATTGGCTGGCCTTTTAATTACTTTCCCATTATATATATTCATATATATAGGTCTTATATATATCGGATTACATCAAGATGCTTTCAGGTGAATCAAGGGACCCATCTATAGGACATTAGCATATCAGAAAAAAGAAAAAGAATTATCAAAGCCATAATCTTTATAATGCTATGATATTTTATATTGGTTTTTTTTAGCAGTGGGTTTACTTTTCCTACCTATATTAATATTTTAATAATTATCCCAGTAGGCCATAATTTATCAAATTTGTTTGTTATTAAACGTCAAGATATCATGTACACACGGTTGTGATGGGGCCCTCCCGTTGATGATGGAGCTTCCTTTTCATGTATTATTATTCCTGTGTTGCATAATTAGCTAGAATCAACACAAACATTATGAATAAAATGGATTAAAAGTCTTTGATGTTAAGAAATTATAACAATTGGCCTGCCAGTATAGCTAGTGGGTTTTCATGTTATTTGAGTCTTATGCTTGTCAGTTAATTTGACATCTGATGTGGAAACACGCGTATAATATTCGCTTGATTTCTCTAATCCATTGCGTGTACTACATGTTAGACATCTTTTCGTTATATTAAGGAGTGATTTTCTCTTCTTCTTCTTTTTTTAGAAGATGACGGTACCCCAATTTTATTGATTGCCCTCACTTGTAGCAGAGTGATTTCCTGTTGGAAATTTGTCTTAAGATGTTTTATTTCTCTTCTGAATTAAGCTTGAGTTTTCTTTTCTGATTTTACAACTGGTCTATTATCTTGACTATGCGTTGGGTGGAATTAGAACTGCAATAAGGTAGCTAGCTAACTATAGAGGAATAATTGGAGCCAATTATATATACTTAACCTACATGCAGTATTAATTAGATCATGCAATTAAGCTAATTAAGCTATCAATTTTTTTTTTCTTGAGCTTACTATACATACATCATTGTCTTCTGTTTAGAGTTCTCCTCTAATTTCTTATGGTCGAAATAATCTGATAATAATTTGATGATTTCTAGTAATGATCACTGCACTGATCTCATCTCATGCATTCAGCTACTCCATAAAGTTCATCAGAGGAGCTTTAATTTGGACATCAATGATCAAGGAGGATCTTTTAATTTGTCCTTCTAACCTTTTTATTGAGAATCCCCCCCCTCCCTCCCTTTTGATTGTTTGTTTGTAAGCTAGGATGTTTCAGTCGATCTTGAAGTTGTTCCAATATATCAATTTTTAGTCTAATTTGAGCCATCTTGAAAATCCAAAGGCTTTCTAGACTAGATTACCTGAAAGTATTGTCTAGATGTCATTGATAATTATCAACATATACTTAAAATTAGGGAAAAGAAAAGACATCTACTGATCCAAGTCCTTAATACTAGTACTACCGCAGAAAGTACTCACTACAACAAAAAGGGCATTTTAGGATCAATTTATCGAGACCAAAAGACTATTCACAACTAAAATTGATTGTGAATAGTCTTTTGGTCGCGATAAATTGGTTGGAAAAAGCCATTTTTGTTGTAGTGACTGAAGTTTCAGAAAATAATATATTTTTTCGGATAAGATAAAAATATTTTGGGTTGATATATAAAGATTATAGATGTACAATTATGAAGATCCTGCAAATAATAATTAATATTGCTTAATGTTTTGTTATGTTTTATCAAATGTGACAATAATCCAACAAGAAAGAAGTGAGTTTCGATGCATGAGTAATCAATATTTGCAATTAGTGTGTTCTTCAATATAGTATAAGTACGTAGGTATTTAATCATGATATGCATGATATATATGGTAGTGTTTAGAGGATCAATTATCAGAATATATTGCAGTTAGCAGTAATCCATAACTATTATTTACAAACTTAATTTGGCATGCAATGTGATCGATCACCGACATGTTGTGGCTATACTCCTGATGATCTGATCATTTTTTTTTTTTTTTGTCTCTCTTTGCTTCGAATTACTTTAAATGTTGACCACAAGCTAGCTAGCATCCAGTTTCCGACACCGGAGAAAGACACGGGATTCTTTATTAATTATTTTTTATCATTTTCCTACATATATATATGTGTGTGTGTGTGTGTGTGTATATATATGCATGTTTTTTTTTTTTTTTTGCCCCTTAAAAGTACTACTATCGCGACCAAACTTCCCAACAAATTATTAGGTTTAGCTAGCCATCAACTTTCCTAGTCCCTTTCAGTGCAAGCGTTTGGGCAATAATATCAGATATTAGACAAAATGAGGAAAAATTGTTAGATACTCCTGGATTTTAGATCATGATGTGGTATTTTATTTTCGTCCTACAATCACAACATGTCATGTAATTAATTAAAATTGTTGACAAAAGTACTAATTTTAGTCACATGACATCTTATGTTAAGATCATCATGTGATTATCAATCATTGTCATGTGTCGACTATATATGCATGCTTCGAGATTGTCTGATAATTGCTCTAAATGCACTACAAGAAAAATAGATATTTGTAACTATTTGCTTGCGACAAAATGACTATTTACAATCAAAATAAATTCATTTTGACTGGAAATAATCATTTTGCTAGAAATAACTGGTCGCAAATAAGCAGTTTTCTTGTAGTGATGGGACGAATTAATATAAGATTTATATAGCTTAAGAGGCGCCATATATAGCTTCTCTTTTCCTTGAGGCCAGTGATCGAGAGCTAGCTTCTGCATTCAAGTGCAAAAATGTGCGATTAATTCTCAATCGTAATACAATATATACAAACTGATCAAGCTACGGTAGTGCACGCATAAATGTATGCATGCAAACACATGCGACTAGTAATTAGGTGCTCATGAACTAATTCTTCATTTTTCCAGCCAAAATGTAAAAGCGTCAGGCAATTAATTAATTCTTCATTTTTCCTGCCAAAAAGTAAAGCAGATCATATGGTTCCCTCTTCATTATATAATCAAGCTATTTCTAGAAGGAATGTTAGAGAAATTTCTTTACACCTTGTCCCGTTCTGAAATTGATCTGCAGCAGGCTATAAATAAAACGGCTTGCTTCTAAATTAAAACGATGGAGGAAACCTTTCAGTAGCTAGGTTAATGGATGTTTAGTGCCTTGTGCCTGCCTGCATTAATTAGGTTTTCAGATTGCGTGCACATGCAGGTGAAAATTTTAAATGCTAGCTAGATATATATATTATAAGTAGTACTACTCCAGACAAATTTAATTTTAGCAGATGTAGATCAAAACACACGTACGTACATGATTTAGATATGACATGCTACGTACGTATATGATCCTATTCAAATGATCAGCACGCATGTGATCCATATATATATATATATGCATGTAATTGGTACTTTATAAATTATCTTATTCAAAATATATATGAAATATATATATGTCATGAAGAAAATATGCTTCAATGATTTTTTCTATGAAGCTGTGGTAATTAATCGAAAGCTTTGCAAAGTTGCCATGCACCGTGAATTGTGGTAAATTATAATCTCTGTCTGAACGCAGACTAAGAGAGAATCACCCCATCACGATCTAGGCCAGGCATATCATGTTTGAAACTTTGACAGACCGAATTACTTCTCGGAAATAATTACAATTTGTCACAACTTCTACGAGTCTTTATACGGAATTACCACACTCCTTCTATTAGACTTTTTATGAAAAGAAATAAGTGTTTATATTTCACAATAACATGCATAGGAGGCTTAATTAATTACATTTGCTGGTTTTTTACGAAAGAAGCATCGACATTTGACGCGCATCCCAATTCATGATATCCCCCTTAATTCCCATTATAATTATATACCTTAAGTTCGATAATGTATAATGAACAATATCAATGATTCTAGAGACATATTTTACTCATGACGATCATCACCCAATATTTCTAAAACCCAGTCATACACACTTCTTGTTCAAGTTTCTTCTTCTTTTTTTTCCCTACTTTTCAGTAGATCTTAATCTTCAAGCTATCACTCGTGTTTTTATCATTAGGAAGTAGAGTTTGGAAATGGACGCAAACTGTTGGGAAGGAAACTACATGTACAAGACCGGAGGATTATGTACATATTTGGGCAAGTAAAATACAAAGTACAAAACCAAAAATGGTTTTCAGCAGCTTTCCGGGGGCGGGGGAATCAATTTCGATGACTTTTCACGTACACGAAGAAAGAATCTTATAGAAAATATTAATAAAAATAATAATACTAATTATAATAATAAACAACAATAATTTCAAACAATGTAAAGAAAATTATAGGAAAAGAAAAGATAGGGGTACGAGAATTGGGCACAGCAAGGGTCACTTCAGTTCATGGGGGTAGTGGCTTTCTTTTCTTTTATTGGGGCCTACACCGCCCGTGCTGGCCCGTCATTCATGTCGGCCTATGAGAGAGAGAGAGCAGGGGTGGGTCCAGTCAATGGAGGGATCCCAGGACGATCTGTGACCACGTGGACCCGTAGTGGCCGTGAGAGTCATAGTCCTCCTGATTTGGAACATACAAAAATCACCCCTCCTGTCTTTCGTCAGTGATTTTCATTTACTTGCCCTTTTTTTCTGGTAAATATTGCGAGAACCTTTTACATAGCTCCCCTTAAAGTCTCCGATGTGACAGCGCGCATCAGATGGTTTTGATTGATAATAGGTTCGTTTTTTAAAGCAAATTTTGTGTATTTAATGTCAAACACGCCAGACCCACTAAGGATTGTTTGTAAAATGATTTTTTTTTATTTTATTTAAGCAAGTTAATATTGATATATATAACCACCAAATACAAAGTAGAGGTTTAACCATGAATTTGTTTGTAAAATAAATTAAGATAAAATGAGATAGGATAAAAATTAAATAAAATATTATTTTTTTAATTTAAAAAAATTAAATTATTTATTAAATTTTATAAAAAAATTATATCTGATCCCATAAACCAAGAAAAAACAAACTAAATAAATGGTTCGGTTGATGTCTTTTTGGTTTGTCAGGTATTGACAAAAGAGTAAGAAATTAATGAGAGAGAAGATGTCGATGCCGCGTCAATAAATTTTGAGCGGTGCTCCCACCGCAGCTACCGTTAGTTTAAATTTATGTATTTTTATTTTGTATTTTTTTATATTTATTTTTTTAATATATTTAAATATTTTTTAAAAAATAAAAAAATTCATAATAGTATTAAAAAATACTTACTTAATCATTAAGTAAAAAAATAATTAAAAAAAATTAAAAAAGTTAGACCGATAAAAAAAAACTAATGATATAAACAGAGTAGCATTTTCTATAAATTTTTAAGGGTAGCTATAGTTTACTATCCTTTTATTACTCATTTATTATTTATAATGTATTTTTTTTTTAGTATTTTTCTAACATCTTTAATTATTAAAAAATTATATAATTTATAATTTTACTAATAGTCACTTTCTTAACCATTAAATACAAAAAACATAAAAAAATAAAATATAAAAAAAATAATAAATAAGTAGTAGAAGGATAGTAACCCTATTATTTTCAGATTTTAAAGATTGGGTCAAAATCATTCAATCACTTATTGATAGGGTACTACCCGCATGGTACGGGTAGGGGTAGACTCATGCGGGGAGGGTTTCAAACCCCGCCCTCCACCCCAGGGAGGTGGGGCAGGCCCCTCGCCCCGATACCGAAAGGTAGGGTTGAAGTTACACTCCGCCTCGCCCCCCTCAACCCAATAATCTATTAGGTCTATAAATTATTTTTAGATTTAAATTTTTTTTAGACCTAAATTATAATATAATTAAAATTTATACATTAAAAAAGAATATAACCTCATTATAATTGTATTTTGGATTGTCTTAGCCTTCTAAGCCAACCTTTATATAAGAAGTCAAGGCAATACAATAGTTATGCTTAAGCAATGTTGGACTTACTCTGCCCCCGCCCTACTAGGGGTCTTCCATGCGGGGCGGGGGCCATGGGGGGGTGCGGGGTAGTCCACCCGCCCATGCGGGGTCAGGGCGGAGTAGCAGGGCCAGGCCCCAACTGCCCACCCCTATTATTTGAGGTGGCCTATCACCTCCTTTTTTTTGGGCGAAGTCAACCACAACACATTCAATCATTATGTGTTAGTTATAATCCTATAAGAAAATTATTTATTTTTTATTAGTTATTTTTTCTTAAAATAAAATTATTTTCGTCGCAAATAATTCATCTTAAATGTTTATTTTTCTTGTTGTATTATAGAACCTAATTAAAAATAAAATGATGACTCTGGCTACGTTTGGATATTAAAATGAACTTATATGATCTGTGAATAATAGTTTGTAAGTAATAAATAATAGTAAAAAAATAATTTATAAATAGTAATAAATAATAATAAGATAGTCTAACTAAACATAACCTTACTTAGCCCCTTTGGACTGGTCTGATTCATCTGCAAGCCACTCTTCAAGAGTTGCTCAGTCCACTCTTCAAGATCAGGATGGTCGAGCACCTTGAAGAGGTGGGTTGGGCGTACCAAACCTAACCTTAAAATAAAATGACTAATGTGACTTGTCATGTCAATCGAATTGTATGACATTGTTCGGAAAAAAATTCCTTTCTCTAGAAAAACCCTCTCCCTTTTCTCTAAAGCTACCTAAACTCCAGATCTAACGTGAGGGGGCTCCCACCCCCTCTCCCCTCTGTCCTTTTCCTTTTGTGTTGTGTTTTTCTTGTTTGTTTTTGTATTTTTCAAGCTAAATAATGGAGGATCGTAGTTCGAGTTTTTCCAGCCGTCAACCTGCTACACGCGCCTCACCGGCATGACACCCAGCCGCCGATCTTCAAGTCTACCAAATCTAGCGTCCATCGGAGTGGCGCGTCTCACGCACGTGCGGGACGAAGATCCTGATCTACTTGGCGCGTGACTTTCACGCGCCACCGAGGAGTCCTTTGCCAACGCCACGCTCGGCTTCTATGGAACCTCTGACTCCGAGACTTCCATGTTTGACCGACGGCTTTCCTCCCAGTGCGAATAGTATCTTGTACTCACCACTGCCGACCGTTTGCGCACTGTTCATCCATTTTTGTTATTGGCTTTTATTGTTGCAGTGTTTTTCCTACTCAGTATTTTGTTTTGCTTTTCTGGTTTTGTTGTTTTTGTTGACCCAAGTGTGGTTTGAGCTTTTGGATAGGACGTAATCTGGGGCAAGAGCTAGTCGAGAGTGGTGAGCGATGTTACGTCTGGTGATCGTACTTGCTCAGTCAGGACTCGAGATTACAATGCTTGCAGTGGATGTGTCATCCCGGGTCTCACCAGTGCTCGTGGTCCTGTTGTGGTTAATGTATTTAGTTGTAGTTTTTTCTTTTTTTTTTAGTTAGTTTTAGTAGAAATAGGCTTTGAATTTGATATCCATAGCGATATCCCATACTCACCCTCCTTCGAAGGGTAGAGGGGTCCTTCAAGTTCTGATTTACAAGACGCTTTCTCTGTTTGAGAGAGTTTATTTAGAAGTTAAGACAGTGTCCGCCACAAAGTAATTTGTGTGTGGGGAAGCCCCAGAGCTGATGCGTAGTTTAGCTTATAATTTGAATTTTTCAAGTATTGATAAGTCAACAGATGTATCTTCGGGTCATTAATAAAATGAGTCTATTTTCAAAAAAAAAAAAAAAATTGTATGACATTGTAAAATGAATAATGATAGTCTTATCACTCTTTTACTATCCTTCTACTACTTTTTTTTTATTTTTTATTTTCTTTTAAAAAAAATTTTTACTTAATAGTTAAAAAAGTAATTATTAGTAAAATTATATTTTTTTAAATTTTTTCTTAATGATTAAGGATGTTAAAAAAATACTTTAAAATATATATATATTAAAAGTAGCAAAAGGTAAGTAAAAAAGCGGTAAGCCTATCATCACCTTTTTATAAAATTTTTTACAAAATTAGCCCTCATTTAACACATTATCATGAAATGTGTTGTGAAAAATATTATGTTTAAATCAATTTTCTATTGTTTTTACTTATAATATACCTACAGGCTACAACCAGGATATTAAGAGCGATTAGGCAGTCAACTGAGTTAAGAGCCATTGGCATATTATAACTCAGGAAATATATAAATGCAACCTTGGTAAGTTTTTATTTTTATTTTTTGGGGGATATGAGCAAGATATATTCCAATGTAGGGGTCGGGCTCAGTTATTCTAGTAGATAAGATTTGTTGATTATATTGTGGCAAATATTTGGCATCATATCTTTTTTTTTTTTTTTTTTTATACCTATCTTAATTTTTTTTGGATATATATATATATATATGATATAGACAGCGCATCCATCGACTTACATGCAGTATAAAATACTTATTCATGTGGCCCTTCCATTAATTGGATCGGAGAATATTTTTAAAAAAATAAAAATAAAAAGCAGATAATTCTCTTAGTTCAATAACGTAGTGTCTCTTTCAACGAAATATTTCGAATCTAGCTCATACACCCATGGCTTCTATTCTTTATGCCTGTATTTTTTATTTTTATTTTATTTTTTATGACGTTGGCCAAAAGTAATGCTGAGAATTTTGTTTTTTTCCTCACAAAAAAAATATAAATAAAAATCAAGTACATTGAAAGGAACTCTTTGTTTTTTTATATATAAAAATGAAAGAACTAATTGTACAACATGTGACTTTGAGACTTGAGAGTGGGGGGCTCACCAGCTCACTTTGTTGGGTTTGGTAATAGAATAGTTGGCTGACTCGACGGCTCGCAGACGCAGTAAACTACTAAACTAGTAGGCTAGGAGAATCCATGTAGAGCCCAATTTGGGACCTTTTTTAGCCCGACTATTAAAAGCTGGGCCTCCTCTAGCATAAGATCCAAGCCCAATATTAAATATTTATCTCGACTCTAAGAGATTTTCTTTCTTTCTTTTTTTTTTTCTTTTAGTTTTCAATTTTTTATTATAAATTAAAATGACTTATCATGTCAAGTCACTTCAATTTATAATTTTTTTAAAAAAAATTTAAGCTTAGGATTTTTGTACACGCATATGTTGTTTGTCTATCAAAGAAAAGCAAAATACATGGATACAAATGTATGAGCTTTTGCTTCATCTATATTTTTTTCCAACTTGTTTTCTTAATGGCCAATGTAAAATTAACTAGAATGACATGTGCAATCAGAGGGGAAGGGAGGGCCCAAACAAACATCCCTCAATAAATGTTACAGTACGTTAAGTACTAAAGTAGAAAAACAAATGGGAAATGAAATCTAGCGAATCCTCTCACATTTTTGGACTTTTCGAAACAAAAGATCTCTTCAAGTTTTCATTGTCAAGAGGAAGATTTTATATTTGGATGAGTTGAAGTTGAGTTTAGTTGTGAATAATAGCATTTTATAGATTTTATTGAAATGGGATTAACTTTTCTAGATTAAGATTTTAAAAAAATAATAATAAAATAAAATATTTAGATTAAGATGAATTTAACTTTTTAGATTAAAGTATATGAAGTAGGTTGAGACAAGTTTAATTTTTTTATGGAAAGTTGAAAAAGTAGTGGATCCTTTCAATGATTAGTTTGAAATGAGTTGAGTTTGTTTCAATAACCAAATACAACCTTAAAATAAAATTACCATCTCGAGGCAGTCTATGGGAATCTTTTCTCTCCCATCCAATGAGAGTTTGCTATTGAAAAAATAGCATCATAAGCGAGTGAGATTGGAACTCTAGAGGTGAGTACAAGCTACGCGCTGAGTGTTGAAAGTTGCAGCATGTGGTAACCACAGTGGAGGGGAGTTGTGGATTGAGAGTTGCAACATGAGTAGTAGGGTCATGTATGCTAGATGTTTTTGGATAAAAGTCAGTGGATTGATTCATACCCATTCCCCTTTGCTCCCTTTCCCTTTATACAGAATTAACAAAAAAAAAATAATAATAACAAACTATTCTAACTGACTCCAACACGTTCTAACAATGCAACACTACTAGGCACGTGGACAAAAGGCTACTCCCGATTCCCATGTACTACACTATCCCAAACGCAACGTTGTTGGTAACAGTACTGTACGAGACCATCCTTGAACGACACTGTATGAGGCTTGATGACTCAACTTTGTCTTTAAGTTTTATTTGTCACCACTATTCTGACTTAAGCACATAACAACTCCTCCCCTCTTAAAGAACATTACCCACAAGGTGTGGGTAAAGCTCTTGAAGCTTCCACAAAATTTTTCAACTGTTGTCATTCGATGATGCTCTAGACTACTTCACCAACACCTCAATCACACTCTATTTCCTTGGCATTTGAAATGCCAATCAATCACCACCTCTGATTATGGTTGAAGTGCGCCATTTTTATCCACTGGTGGCAGCGTTGGTAAAGGTCGAATCTAATTGCCCAACTTTTCTTAAGGCACGAGACATGAAACACCAGTTGGATCTTGAACAAGGGAGGTAAGCTCAGGTGATATGCAATGGTCCCAATCTTCTGAAGTATCTAAAATGGCCCATAGAACCTAGGATACAACTTCATGTTGAGACACATCGCCATTGATTTTTTACGGTAGGATTGTAAACGTAGGTACACCCAATCTCCAATTTCAAATTTTATCTCTGTCCTGTTTCTATTCGCATACAACTTCATACGATTTTGGGCCCATGCCAGATATTCCTTTAATAATTTCCTAATTTGTTCTCTTGATCTCAACAGACGATCTACAACTTTCATAGATGAGGTTTATAATACATAGGTTAGCAGTCTAGGCACTAGATAGTTGTAGAGGGCTTTGAAAAGTGATAGCTTTATTGAGGTATGATACAAATTGTTATACCTCCATTCTGTCATGCTCAATCACTTGCTCCACTCCTTTTGTTTTGCCCCTGCATATCAACGTAAGTAACCCTCCAAACACTTATTAAGGCCCTTAATTTGCCCATCCGATTAGAGGTGATCTGCTAAATTGAAATTGAGTGTCGAGCCTTGTAGTGTAAACAAGTGTCTTCAAAATGAACTAAAAAATATGGAGTCTCGGTATGAAACAATGAATTTAAGGAGTCAATGTAGTTTGAACACCCCATCTATGAATGTCTGAGCCACACATTAGGTTGTATAGGGATGTGCTAATGCCATAAAATGATCATACTTGGTGTAGCAATCGACTACTACCAATATGGCACTAAACCCCTGGGAAATGAGTAGTCCCTCTATAAAGTCTACAGAGATATCTGCCCATACTTGATTGGAGATGGAGAGGGGTTGCAGTAGTTTAAGGGATGCACTCTCACCCTTGTTAATTTGAAAAATATCGCACTCTCTAATTATCTTGCATGTGGGCTAACGTGTATGTATTCCAAAACCATGTTCTTAAGGGCAGAATTCGGCACCACCAAAATCCTCCATTTCTTCATAATAGCCTTGGGAACCTCTACATTATTCTAAGGGTGCTACCCACACCATACGGTGTGGGACCACCCCTCCCCGCCCCGCGCCCCGCATGGGGGGGTGGGGTTCTCACCCCCGACACCCGCCCCTGTGGTCCGAGTACTGGGGTGTGGGGGCAGATACCCTATCCGTCCGCCCAAGGGGCGAGACCCTATTATTCACCCCTATATTATTCTGTAACTTGTGGAGTAGCTTTTCCATCTCTGTAGAAGTAAAGTAACTAAGTTTAAATTCTTAAATCCAATCAAGGGTAGGAAATGTCACCATAGCCAAGTATCCTTCTTCCAATCTTCATTTTCAAACTTTCTAAAAAGTGCATCAGCCACTTTGTTTTTCCTTCCTTTCTTGTAATCAATTAAGAAGTCATAGCCCTTAAGTTTTATAACTCATTTTTGTTGAGCTACTGTGCCCACCTTTTGTTCTAGTAAGAATTCTAAAACGTGTTAGTCAGTCTTAATAATGAACGACTGCCCTAACAAGTAAGTCTAAGAATTCTTTTTCACAGGTAGACATTAGCAATGCCTTCTCTTTTAAATTTTTAATGACCTGCTCATAAAAGCAATTGGTTGCACATTTTGCATCAACACTGCCCTTATCACAGTATCACTTGCATTGCATTCAATAGTGACAACTTTAAAAAGATTCGACAACGTTAATACTGAGGGATGAGAAACTACTTCTTTTAAGTTCTGAAAGGCTTGACTGGCAGTTTCATTCTAGTTGAAAGCATTCTTCTTCAAAAGAGTTGTAAGAAGGGTTACAATTACCCCATAGTTCTTGATAAATTTATAATAATAATCTATCAAACCAAGGGAGCCCCTCATTGAGTTTGGGTCGACAAGTAATGGTCATTCCATCATAGACTTTTACTTTGAAATAATCAGCCTTACTCCTTCAGTTGAGATAATATACCCTAAGTAATTCACCCATTTCACTCCAAAATTGCATTTTGAGGTCTTAGCATAGAGTTGGTTGTCTCTCAGCACCCTAATACTTGTTCCCAATGATCCGCCCAACATTTTCTGTAAATTAGGATATCATCGAAAAATACTAACACAAATCTACTCAAAAAGAGCTTGAACACCTTATTCATTAGCTCTTGAAATGTAGCTGGCACATTAGTGAGCCTGAAGGGCAAGGCATTACTAAGAATTCGTAATGTCCTTCATGTGTACGAAATGCAGTATTTGCTTTGTCCTCTGGTACCACTCTAATATGGTTATACCCAGATCTTAAATCTAATTTAGAGAACACCTTATCCCCATATAACTCATCCAAGAGTTAATCAATTACAGGTATAGGGAATTTATCTTTAACTATTTCTTGATTCAGGACTCTATAGTCCACACACAAAACCATCAATTACCATCAGCCTTGAGGACCAATAACACAGGTGAGAAGAAAGGACTGGTGCTTGGTCTAATCACACTAGATTCTAGTAGGTATCTCACTATTTTTCAATTTGTACATTTTGGTAGTGGGGATACCTATAGGGTCTTGTGGAAATTGGAAGTACATATTCTTTGAGTACAATTATGTAATCCTTAGTTCTTGGGGGTGGAAGCCCCTTAGGTTCCTCAAACACTATTGTAAACCTTCCCAATACTTTAGAGGTTTTCTCACTCGGGTTTCCCTGCTAACACTCTCCTAGTAGGAGTGAAAGACTTTTGACCCTTCGACATTTCTCCATATTGTACTAGAGAATTGGGGGATTCTCAAGTTGTATTTAGTGTTGTCTCACCTATTGTTTTCCATGACTTCCGAGTACTTAGTAAGTATTATTCCTTTATTTTTGCCAATCCAAAAGTTACATTCAAGTTGACAGGATTGAGCATTCGAATAGGGAGTCGAATCTCATCCTTCAACCCACTCAAAAAGTAACTTAGCTTGTAGTGATCTGAGAGGCACTATTGGATAACGGCTTGAACTGAAGTTTATAGGTGGCCACTGTTGGCGTTTGCTTCAAACAAGTTAGTGCCTCCATTGGATCATAATATGCCGGAGTCCAAATATGATTTATAGGGCTCGTGTAAATGCTTCCCAATTGTTGAAAAATGTACTCTCTAACGCATTCTAGTACCATACCAATGCCTCTCCATTCATACGGTATGAAACCATCAAAAGACGTTGGGCAGGTGGGCTGTGATAATAATTGAAGTATTGATTTACATTGAAAACTCATTCTACATAGTTGTCTCCTTCAAACTGGGGAAACTCCAGCCTTACTCCCCTCTGTAGACCTCTCATGGCGTCATGGACCTATAGCTCCGGGTCATTGTGGTGCTCTCTTTTAGCTATGGTAGTTTGATTGCATACAAGAGTTCGCATCATATATGCCAACTGATCAAGACGTTCCCTGATTTCCTGGACATTTTCTTCACGAGATTCAACCTGTCGTTGAAGAACTTCCTATTGTTGCTTGAATCTCATTCCGTTAGCCATGAGGATCGTTGGGCTCTGGTACCAACTTGTTATGAATCTCGAAAAATATGGTGTCTGTAACAAGCAAATTATGGAATATAATGTAAATTATCTAAGGGAAAGTTTCATTCATAGATTCATTCACTCTAGGAATTGATTTGAGGCGAACCTCCCAATGGAATACTCCGTATATAAGACAATTCATACCCATTCTCCTCTACTCCCTTTCCCTCTATATAGAATTAAAAAATCGAAATAATAAACTACTCTAATAGACTCTAGGACATTCTAACAGTGCAACGCTACTAGGCTTGTGGACAAAAGGCTACTCTTATTTCTTGCATACTACACTATTCCAAACACAACGTTTCAATTGTTGGTAAACGGTACTGTATGAGACCGGCCTTGAAGGACACTGTATCAGGCTTGATGACTTAACTCTGTCTTAAGTTTTACTCGGTTTGGATTGAGACGGGCTATCAATCTATCTCATCTCATTATTATAATTTTTATAAATTTTCACACAAAATAGAATAAATAATTCAACTTTTTCAAATCTCAAAACAATAATAATATTAACAAATAATATTTTAACAATATTTTATTCAACTTTCATCTCAATTCAACTCATCTCAACTCAATTCACTATCCAAACCTCACATATTCAACACTAATGCTCTGGCTCAAGCACATAATAGGTTTTCTTTATTCCGACAAGCACTGTCTAAGGTTTTCTTGAGGGATGAGGCTAGGGCGTTTGAGTCAGGAGCAAGGCCGGCTAGATAGGTTCCGGGGCCTAAAGCTAAAATTTTGAGTGAGACTTTTATTTTAAAAGTAAAGTTAAATATTTTTATTTTTATATTATATTTTTATTTAAAAATAATTCAAATCGTTTTGTAAAGTAAAATTATTGATTAAGATTTATACCACATTTTCAACTAATAACTGACTTAATCTTGATTAGGAAATTTTTTATTTAGAGAGAATTTTATCAAATCTAGTTTTACAAATACTTTAGACTCTTAGACACAATTATAATTATTATTGTCAATAAAGTTCTATAAACAACTTATACATTTGAAAAAATATGGGTCCTTGCCTCTTCAAAAGATTATGCAAAAACCTTTTATGAATACTAGAAAATTAAATTTTGTTATTTATAATTTTCACATTAATTATATATTAAACTAATAATGACAAAACAGAAGTGTAATCTTAGGAGGAGAATAGATAAAATAATTATTATCTGTGATACTTTAAAAAATTAATAATGACATAATATCTATTTGATCTTATTTATATTCTCATTCTCATTGAGTTAATTAAAATTTTTTATTAGGTATATATATATTTTTTAATGTTCTATTTTATAATTTTTTTTTTTAGGCCTTCTTCCATCAGGAGCTTAGGCAATTGCCTAACTTGCGACGCGGCCTGATAAGGAGAATTTCAAGGTTGACTTGCGTCAAAACTTGGTACATATAATGTTTGGACCAGTAATGGGAAGAATCAATACTAAAGTCGAATCATCAAACTGCCTACTTTTCATTCCACTCACACTTTTGTTCGAAGAATCCTCAAGATGAAAGTTGAAATAGGATATTAGGAGGACCATGAAAATCATCTAAATCTTTAGTAATAATACTAATAATAATAATAATAATAATAATCCCGGTTATATAACAAACGTACAAATGATCCATATAAAAAAGAAAGTTATTTTTTAAAGAATAGGATTCCTTTATTTTATTTTATTTTAAAAAAAAAAAAGGACACAAAAAGAACGGTAGATATTAATTAAGCTCCAACAAAATGTCTCGTTGGGTATGCAGGATCAATCTTTGCCGACCAACTTGTGAGTGATTTATCCATGTTATTACAGCTTGCCGTAAAAGTTTAAAACTCATTCAATCAATTGCAATTTTTAATATATTACTCATTTTAATATTTTCAAATATTAATGTTTTTAGTTATCTTTAAATTATTTTTTGTTTTCTAATTTTATTTTATTTTTATCACCTTTTGTGGGGAGGGGAGATTATAATCATTACAAAAAAACTGTTTATTTGTAACCAGTTAATTCCAACGAAATGATTATTTACAATTTAAATTGATTATAAATAATCTTTTCGCCTCAAATAAATAACTACAAAAATTTATTTTTCTTGTAGTGAATTTATTCTTCTTTTATATTGTTTGATGGCTGATCCTAAAGACTGATAGCTTTGAAGTGACTGTAAATTAATTAGGTGATAAATTGAAATGTGTTTGGTGTTTGTTTTTTATCCAAAAAATAGAAAACACAATGGAAATCAAGCTTAAAGATGGAAATTATTTTTTTTGGTGTTTAAAATATACTCGAGCTGAATGTGAAAATTATTTATTTTTAAAATCTCAACATTTCTCCCATCCAAACATAACACAATGAATATAGCAAATAAATGTTTATAGTTTTATAAATAGTTTTCACAACATTTACGTCAAACCATCTGGCTTAGTTAATAATTAGCAATGAATGAATTGTCGTCGGTGCGATCGCATTTGCGTTAAACGACGACTAGCTAGCTCAGAATTACAAGTGTTCGTTGACAACTAGGCGTTGATGGATATTTAACGACATTTGACATAACTGTGAAACGCGCATACACACTCACGAACAGTCCCCCAATACAAACAAAGGCAAATCTCTGAGATCTGATCTCTATTCTCTCCCCCTGGCCCCCCCACTCTGTTTCCTGTTATAGAAGCGGAGTAAGCACAAGGAGCTTCTATTGACCCAGATCTCCGCTTAGGATTCCAGGGGCTCTTTCACGTACCACAATCAGACCCACTTCGTCATTCGGTTCAAACCCAGTAAGCTTTTTGCCTTCTGTACTTGTTTCTTGGCATTTGAGTTTCTGGGTTTTGGGTAGAATTTTCGTTTCGTGGCTGGATCTGATTGAATTGGCGTTACTGGGTGCGGTTTATTTTGTTGTTTTAATATCGAATGATTTCAATCTGTTGTTTCTTTGCGGTTTTTGTTGTGGTAAGTTGGTTGCTTATTCTTGTTTGAGAAAAAGGGTGATTTCGATAAGTTAACGGAGCTTTCCAAATGGGAAGCGTGGTGTTGCATTGGTCTTTGTCCCAGATCTGTGAGTTCCATTTCAATTCGTGGCTTAGAGAAAGTGTCATTTTTTTCATTGCTCGGATTTCAATTCACTGAAGGGACATGAAGATTGGGATAGATAGATTATATTGCTAAATCTTCGTTTTTATTTGCGTTCAATATCATTTTTTCTTTTCTTCTAGGGTCCGTCAATCATTTTCCTTGCTTCGTTGTCAATTCACTGAATACAATCGTGGCTGGTTAACTTAAACTTGTTTTCGGGCTTATTCTTGTTTGTAATTTTTTATCTGGCACTTTTCATCCGTACATTTTGATTGGAAACGCGCGTTGAAATCTTGGGAGACAAATTTGCAACTTCCCATGGAACTACACTTTATTTACAATCCGTTTCGTACCACAGTAATGTGAGGGTGCATCTTCACACAGGACTTTTTAATAAATATGTATTTTATGTGTTTCCCTAACTAACGATATTTGACCATTGGTTTCCATAGTTATTCGATGTCCTTTTGAACTGGCCAGGTTTGATATGGATTGTATTAGGTTTTTCAGATTTTCTCATCAACTTATGGTTGCTTGCTTTTAATTTTTACAGGTCTATTGGTCAATCTCAATGATTCTTGATTGCTAAGTCTTTAGGGATCTCATTTGTGTGTTTGACGCAAGATGTCTTCATGAAATGAGATCTGTGTAGTGATCCTATCAATACATAAGTGGAAGTGAAAAGTTGTGATTGAGGAGCTTGAAAACTAAATAAATGATGAGGGGAAGATCTGATGGAACACAAAAGAAGCGTTTAATCACTTCTTTGTGTGTTGTGGCAATCTTTCTTGGTTTTCTGTATGTATACTATGGGTCCATTTTTGGCTCTACAAACCATGGTACATCTGCTCTAGAATATGGGAGCAGATCTTTGAGAAGACTTGGTTCATCGTATTTGGGTGGGGATGAAGATGCTGATGGCAAGCAAGATGAATCTTCAACAAGATTTGGCCTAGAAAATGGAGAGGATGTTATCACACCAAAGAGTTTCCCAGTAAGTTCTTTCAGAATATACTTGGTGTTTTTTCATCTGTTCTGTTTAATTGTTTTCTTAATGCATCCATTTGAGTCCATTTGTCTACTGATTTTTGAAGGTTTGTGATGATCGACATTCAGAACTAATTCCCTGCCTAGACAGACACCTCATATACCAAATGAGGTTGAAGTTGGACTTATCTTTAATGGAGCACTATGAGAGACATTGCCCTCTTCCAGAAAGGCGGTACAACTGCTTGATTCCTCCTCCACGAGGATACAAGGTTGGGGAGATGCTAAGTTTAAGCAAGATAACGATGTGGAATATTTGTTTTTTTCAAGAGTTTTGCATCCTCATCTGTTCTACTAAATATTAGTTGTTCTGTTGCTGGTGTGGTGTTTCAGGTCCCAATCAAGTGGCCGGAAAGCAGAGATCAAGTATGGAAAGCAAACATACCTCATACTCACCTTGCACATGAGAAGTCTGACCAGAACTGGATGGTTGTGAAAGGTGAAAAGATTGTATTTCCGGGTGGAGGTACTCATTTCCACTATGGAGCAGATAAGTATATTGCTTCAATTGCAAATGTAAGATGATTGCTTGCCTTTACTGAATACCTATTGCTAAGTACTTTTTCGAGTTAGTAGGCCATATAGAATTTTGCATACTTCCTGTGCTCTGCATTGCGCTATGGCTCATTTTCTCT
Organism: Pterocarya stenoptera; assembly: GCA_003123785.1. Lineage (NCBI taxonomy): Eukaryota > Viridiplantae > Streptophyta > Magnoliopsida > Fagales > Juglandaceae > Pterocarya > Pterocarya stenoptera. The sequence goes on from QEOT01007002.1 coordinate 567,339, forward strand.
TTTATTCAGATCTTGCTGTTTCTCTGATTTATTTTTTAGTAAATATATTTGTACTTCATGGATGAAGAAATAATCTTATATGTGGCTTAATTTTGCAGATGCTAAACTTTTCACACAATAATATAAACAATGAAGGAAGATTAAGAACGGTTCTTGATGTTGGCTGTGGTGTTGCAAGTTTTGGAGCTTATCTCCTCTCATCTGATGTTATAACGATGTCCTTAGCACCGAATGATGTTCATCAAAACCAAATTCAGTTCGCCCTAGAAAGAGGAATTCCTGCATATCTTGGTGTTCTAGGAACCAAGAGGCTCCCTTACCCTAGCAGATCTTTTGAACTTGCTCACTGTTCTCGTTGTAGGATTGATTGGCTTCAAAGAGATGGAATTCTTCTTCTTGAGCTAGATAGATTACTCAGACCAGGCGGCTATTTTGCCTACTCATCTCCCGAGGCATATGCTCAGGATGAAGAGGATCTCAGAATATGGAGAGAGATGAGTGCCCTTGTGGAACGAATGTGTTGGACAATAGCTTCAAAGAGGAACCAAACCGTTATTTGGCAAAAGCCTCTGACAAATGACTGTTATATGGAAAGAAAACCTGGTACCCTCCCTCCTCTCTGCCAGTCTGGTGATAATCCAGATAAAGTTTGGGGAGTGTCAATGGAAGCATGCATCACACCATACTCTGATCGTGAGTGTCTTCTCCTATTTTCTTTAGCATAATTACTTGTTTTCTTTGCTGTTATAAATTGTTAACAGAAGGTTAATATTTTTTGAGTCACTAAAACAAAACTTGTTCTTGCCTTCATGAATCATGATGCCTATGTACCGCTAATTTAAAAAGTTTGTTTAAGTTTTCTTTGACTTTGGATCTATTTAGTCAAAGCTTTAAAGTGCCTTCACCGTTATTTATGTCGTAAGCAATAAAAACAAACACTAAGGTTTTGTTTGTTTTGGCATAAAATATATTCTGGAAAATGTTTTTTGTGCTTTCCTGTGTTTGGTGCTACCAAAAATTATTAGTGAAAAAAAGTATTTCATAGTCAACTGAAAATTAGCCAGAAACAGAAAATGACATGTGCTTTGATGAAGTGCAAGCTATTTTTTAGACAGCCTACGCTCCCTCCCCTCCACCTGCAGACCATCAAGCTGCAGTGACATACAAATAAAGAAACTTATTATTTTATATTAGATGATAAAATCTTGATGAGGACTGCATTTTGAAGGCTTCAATAGGATACTGCTAAAATTTTGCTTGGTCTTATCAGATGATCATATGGTTAAGGGCAGTGGATTGGCTCCTTGGCCATCTAGGCTGACTGCTCCTCCTCCTCGACTTGCTGATTTTGGCTATTCAAATGACATGTTTGAAAAGGACACGGTAATAATTGGCAGCACTCGATCTGCTTTTTTTAGTTATTAGTTATTCAGTTGCTTAGTTGGCTTATGTGTTGCTGGTAAGTGGTGTAGGAAGTTTGGAAAGAGAGGGTTGTGAGCTATTGGAATCTCTTGAGCCCAAAGATTTCATCAAACACACTGAGGAATGTGATGGACATGAAGACAAACATGGGTTCGTTTGCAGCTGCTCTGAAGGACAAGGATGTTTGGGTCATGAATGTTGTCCCTGAAGATGGACCAAACACGCTTAAGCTGATATACGACAGAGGCCTCATAGGCACTGTTCATGACTGGTATGAATATTGATTTCTGAAATATAATCTTGTGAAGTTGGAGGTGGTTGATTTTACCTTGTGATGAAATCTATTTCGACAGGTGCCAAGCATTTTCAACATACCCTCGAACATATGATCTACTCCATGCTTGGACTGTCTTTTCTGACATTGAGAAGAAAGATTGCAGTCCTGAAGATTTGCTGATTGAGATGGATCGGATACTTCGGCCTACTGGTTTCATAGTCATCCGTGACAAGCTAGCAGTGATAAATTTCATAAAGAAGTATTTAGTACCGTTGCACTGGGAAGCAGTGGCGACATCTGATTCCAGTTCAGATTCAGACCAGGATGGAGACGACATTGTGTTTGTTATTCAGAAGAAAACGTGGCTGACAAGTGAAAGCCTGAGGGATTCGGAATAGGACGATGGTCGTTGCTTCTTTGTTCCCTGTTTCTCATCTAAGTCTCTGCTCCCCCACAAGGGATTACAACATGTCCCAAGTATTTATTCAGAAAACAATTATATTTTGTAGCATTGAATGATTTTTACTGTATTGTTTTTTATTTCCTTTTTATACAATGAGTTTGTCGATAAGCCATAGACTGCAAGCATCTATAGACTATTATTCTTCATCTTTTCTTTTCTTTTTGAAATCTGGGCAATTGTGTAAACTATTTCAGCAATTGATCAATAACTAAAACAAATATGTGCTTCTGAAGTATTTAGAATTGTTCATGTTATTAATCGCATATTTTGCTTGCCCAATTTTAATACATATCTTGTCTCTCTCTTTTAAGTGGATTTTCATCAAAGAGCAATGCTACGGAGAGTACCCACTGCTCATGCAAGTCTAGTCAATTTTGTCTTTAAATTTTTTTTTTTTTAAATTACAATAATATCTTTCTCAAAATTATATATTTTTTCATTTAATGAAAGGATTGCACATGCAGTTCTCACTTGGGAAATACAAATAGAATTTCTCTTCATCAAAATAAGGATGTTGATTTAAACTTTGAACAAATACCTGAGGAAATATCATCGCAACTGTCCAATTGGTCCAATTTGTGAAAATACATTTCCCAATTGCAGATAAAATTCTCGGACCTATTTATGTAAGTACCTCTCCCTTTTTCTCATGAGACATGCATCTGCATCTTTCCTTCACCGTATGGTATCTAGTTTCTGCATTTTGTTAGAATTATGCCTGGTGGATTTCATTTACAGTCCTCTTGTTCCAAGTGCTGGCAACACGTGTGATCCGACTTGGTTATGTTATTAAGATTATAATACAAATAATTAAAGATAAATCATATTTAAAAGGAAAAAAGTAAGTAAATATTAGACCTACATAAAAAAAATTAATTTTTTAACGGAAGACTCCACTCTTTTTCAAAAGAAGTACGCAATACTTACACAACTCAAATGTGTTTCTAGTATTACTTTTATTAGAACAATTATTGAGTAATCCCATGTAACAAACAAGTCTCATTTTATTTTAGAAAGTAAAATTATTAAAACTTTATGATTCTTTACATAAACAGATTCAATGTTCTAACATGAGTGTCAAATCATCTAAACTCCAGAACTACCTAATAATCTTCTAAACATCATTTCACACTTATCTTAAAAGTTTAAGTCAATTGAAAGATATAGATTTAATTATTTGTATTATATTCTTTAACAATCTCACTCTTACCTACTATGCGTTCAACACGTTTATTTAAGTGGAATAGATTACATATAGTCCAGATTCAAACAACAGACATACAACACTATTGTAAATTGGAATTGCTAGCTTGTCAATAGCCCGAGAAATGCCAAAACTAGGCGTGGAAATGTCGTCTTAGAGTAGAAAATCGTGGTAGCACGCATTCCTCCATCACTCTCTAACCCCACTTCACTATGTCATAGAGGTTAAAATCTCTCCGTAGCAAAAGGTTAATGGTCGTCATAAAAACGTAAAAAGGGCAACATGCCTCGCCGCAACAAAACCGAAAAGCCGCTACAACTATCTTTCAGGGCGACTTCTTTTTAACTTCTTGTTTAATAAAGTTAACAGCCAAATCGAAGTCTCGGGATTCCACCAACTAAAGTAATGACACCGAAGTCTTCCATATGTCTTTATAGAGCTCTAGATTCTTGAGAGCACTTTCTTTAATTAATTATGGATGATTTAAATTTCCTCATGAATTAATTCAGACTTTCATTTATGCATACGTTTGAGAATTTTAACAAAACTTGGTCATTAACCAATTTTACCCTTTCTACTCTTTTAACAAACCTTCATGTTTGCATTAATAATTAGTAAAAATCATTCATTTTACAACAAGAAACTTCTTGGAAAAGTACGTCCTGTTTGAATTGAAAGATGAGATGAGATGAGTTGAGACAGTTTGTGAATAGTAGTAAAATTTGTGAGTTGAAATTTGTGAATAATGGTGATGAAACTCGGATAAATACAAGTACTTCCAAACATATTCTGAAACCAAAACCACTCCATATGGCGACTCACATTCTCACACATGCATCTCGTCTTCAATAATGTACGTGAGACGCGCGAGACAATAACTGGGGTCCATTCATGCATGGGACCCAAGGTTTTTGTTTTGTTTTGTTATTTTCGTCTCGTTACTTTGTTCTGTTTTATAACCCAGCTGTGAGGATTTGCTAGCTAGTTGTTGTCTGCTTTACATCATGTGGCTGCTAGTAATGATGTTAACCAGCATATGCCTGCATGCATGCATGATAGTACAGCTGTTTAAGAACTTGACATCTTCTTCTATCTGATCTTAAACATGACCGATATTAATTGTCAAAAAAGGCATTTCTTCCTTTCCATAAAGCATAAGTTACAAAATGGCCTCTGTTTTCTCTGTTAATTAAGTTCCTCGTGCGTTGGTTCCTTAACATCCACACACATCCGCCTCTGCTGCCGACATCTATGATGCTGTTTGCTTTCTTTTCCTTCAGTGGGACATGCATTTGAGCCGTCTGCTGGCAACACGAAAACAGATATCCTATACTTTTTCTTTCTTCTTCTTTGCTTGTCAAAAATAAACTGATTTCTCCAAGAAGAACATGTGTATGTCGTCTTTTTGTCCTTCGTGATCAGGTAGTGTTACACGTATAATAAGGAATGCCACGTTAGATGCCTGGCCTTGAATTGTAGCCACATGGTACTGAAGTTTTTTGTGCCTTATAATTAAGTGCATTCCATGTAGTAAGAGATTTGTTATTTATCATCTTTATATATTATATATTATATATTTTTTATTTTTTAAAATTTTTAAAATTTTTTTTTAAAAAAATAGTTTTATTTTTAAATTAATCTCTTAATCATCTATATACCATATATATATTAAAATATATATA
>QEOT01007002.1:578201-590932 GCA_003123785.1 Pterocarya stenoptera
CCGCCATTATAGGTTGTTGTAGCGGCGGTTCTCGTGATGAATTGTGCACTCTCCCACAGGGCATTTGAGAAAAAAGGGGAAAAGGGAAAATGACGTAAAGAAAAAAAAGGGAATATTTGTTATTTGCTTCCTTCCTTGCTTAAAGTGTTTTGCTCTCCATTTATTTTCGTAGTTCTGCCATCTGTCATGACCCATGGGGCATTAATTTATATATTTCCGCAATAACTTCTATTCTATAGTATTGGTCATGTTCTTAATATTTGGGCAATTCAAAGGGCGAGTGAGCTATTTAGCCTTGAAAGATATTTATTAATTTTCATTTTCACTTTTTGTACGCTAAAATAAAGAACTATTTTAGGTTTCGTTTGGACATTAAGAATATTTCACATCATATATTAATAGTATTGAATAATTTGTAAATAATAATGAATTATTTATGAATAATAGTGAACTGTTTATAAATAATAATGAAGTTGTCTAAAAAGGTTTTACAACATGTATATTTCCAAACACAACCTTAAAGGATTCAAATCTTAAATTTTGGATATATCATTAATTTTTTTTGAATATATGCATTTTTATATTAAAGAATTATTTTAAGAGAATATAAAATATTGAGCATTATGTAACCCTAAAATGAAGAATGCAAGCTAAGTTCTGCACATAATTTTTGTCTAAATTTAGAAAGAAGTATGCAAGTTTCTGTGTATTATTATCTTCGAGTAATAGAGTAGACTATATTAATAAAAAAGATGTCAATGACAAATTGTGATTGTATGTCACACGATCTAAGATCTAAGTATTCGACTACATTTAAGTACAAACTTTATTAACCATGTTTATATACTCTTTTTAAATATTATTAGCTTTATTCGTGGATCAATGAGTCCTAAAAATAAAAAACAATAATTACTAAAGAAAAAAAAGGGAAAACTCAAACTGCCAACAGTAAAAAAATATATTAAATAAATAAATAAATAAATAAAAAGTCTTCCATAAAGCAAAAGAGCACAAAAAGGCTGAGCAGAGAACCGGGATCATCATCAACCCCATAGTGCTCCTCTTCACAGTTCCTTTGTCACCGTAATTCGCGGACTCTCTCCCGTTCCCGTCTCTCTTACTCTAGCGTTTCGCTCCGCTGCTCTGTTCTAGCTCCTTCAGCTCCCGTGGTACGCTCCCCCCCTCTCTCAGGAACCGTCTGATTCCGTTTCGTGTAAGCTAAATGTATCTGCAATCTAGGGTTTTCGGAGATTCTCGTTCGGAATTGAGTTTTTTCGTTATTTAATTTGAGTTTTGTAGCTCTGCTTGGTCACTGATAAAATGTGGGAATATTAAAGGAAAACGAAACCTTGATATGCCATCTAAGGATGATGAATTAGACTAAGTTATCGGTGTTTGAGCATGTATCTTTTAATGATCTTATTTTACTTTGCTCTAGGCCAATAACTTCTTCGAATATACTTCTTCTTGTTTCTCGGAAGCAAACGGTGCATTCGCTGTAGCTGTTCTAGAAACTAAGATCTTCAAGTTGGGGGCGCCTTTTTTCTTACAATTACTTGGAAATGGTATTGTTCATGAATCGAGTTTAGATTTCATGCCGTAAGTGAATTTTGTTCGTCAATTACAGAGCACATGCATCGGATACTTAGTGGTCGATGCTGCATCGCCTTATAGGATGAAATGTTTACTCCATAATTGTTGGTGAGATGAGGTAATATCTGCACTTGAAAGTGTGGATTTACTAAGTGGGAGGATAACTTGAGTGTAAAGGATGGAAAGGGCGAGGGGTTGGTTCAATAAATTTAGGTCGAAAGATAAGTCAAAGGCTTCTAAGAAGAATGAAGCTACAGGGAATGGAAAGGAGGTCTTGAAAGTGCCGACGAGTGAGGACGCTCCTTCAAATGTGACTAAGCAGAAGGTTGCGGCCGCAAAACAATATATAGAAGACCACTACAAGAAGCAGATGAAGAGCCTGCAGGAGAGGAAGGAGCGGTATGTTTTCAATGCTTCTTTTTTAATAATGCGCTGGTCATTTTGGAAACTGTGAGTCTACACTTTAAACTGGCCATGATAGTTTGCTTTTCTCACTTGCTAGAAAAAAAGATTAATATTACATTCTGGCGGATTGAAGATGTTTATTACTACGAGTACCTTCCCCTTTAGTTTCTATGGCTACCTTCATGGGTCACTGATAAGTAGTAAGGCTTTGCATGTAGTCCTTGCTGATTTTACTGCATGAACACCAGAAGGACCCAAATTGTTTTAACTCCCCGCTACATTTATACCGGATGAGTAGAGCAATTTATACAGCTCTTTGTTTATTCTCTATGATCAATTATTTCCACTAATGCTGGTTTTTTTATTCAACAGAAATTATATTGCACCCTTTTCCACAGCCACATACTGGCTTGTAAAAATACCTAATTTTCTGGCTAATGATTCTATTTCATCAAAGAGGTTTTTGAAGCAAACTAGCTTTTAGAACCCTGAGTGATGACATTAAACTACTTATGTTTGATTCAGACGCAATATACTTGAAAAGAAGTTGGCTGATGCTGAGGTCTCCGAGGAAGAGCAGAACAACTTGCTAAAGCATTTGGAGAAGAAGGAAACTGAATACATGCGCCTTCAAAGGCATAAGATGGGTGCTGATGATTTTGAGCCATTGACGATGATAGGGAAGGGTGCATTTGGAGAAGTATACTATTTTGCTTTGACCTATGTATATATATTAGTTCTAATTATTTGCATGTGATTTATGTTTGTAATTATAGCACAATTTTATTCATCTGTTCCCGCCAGTAGTTTAGAGGAAACAAGAAACCAAAGATAATGCATTTAAATGGTATTTTGCAGCTAGTACAAATGACAGTGGCCAGTGAATTTTTTATTATGTTTTCCTAAATGTTTTACACCTATCTCATGCATCTCCCTCCCTCCCTCCCTCCCTCTCTCTCTCTCTCACTCTCTCTCTCACACACACACACACACACACACACGGTAGGGTTATGTTCTGGAAGAAGGTTTGTAAGTAGGGATTCTTTATGTTTAAGAATGTTATGGTGCTGGAGTTATGATGCATAACTAGTGGGTTGAGGTGACTTGAAGGGGATTGGTTACCTTTTAGAAAGGAGAAGAGAAATAACGTAGGGGGAGAGTGAGATGAAAATTATGAACTGAAGAATCCAATAACTACAGCAACTGGCATATTTTTAATTTTATTATGCATAAATTTGTCACTTTTTTTGTATTGGCACCAGGCGTTTGATAACAAAGTCCCGACTAATCTCGGGGGTGCATAGGCCATCGGTAAGCAGTTTCTCACAAGTGCACCTTGGGTAATTCAAAAGAAAGTTCCCCCAATCTAATGGCCCTTAGAAATTGTTTGCACCCAAAAGGATTCAAACCTTAGACTTGGAGGGAGCATACCTCCAAGACCAAGGCCTTTACCACTTGAGTCAACCCCTAGGGGTTATAAATTTGAAACTTGATTTATGTCCATTAAAATATTTTCTGCATAGGGCTACTTTCTGCCCCAAAAGCTTAAATAACTCTGAATAGAAAAACTTTAGGACCTAAATTTTTTTTTGGTCACAATGTGGGTCACTTCTTTCTTCTGAAGCACTTCTGTTTAGGCAATGAATAAGAAGGATGTCCCGTTGGATATAAATGTACTTGAATTTTTTTGGAAGTTGGAGTTTTTAGTTAATGATGTTCTTGACTTATTCTGGGCATGTAATTAACCTGTTCTGTGAAGTTCATCCACAATGTTCTTAGGTCGATTGCTTGCTCGTTACTAATTTTCTTTTATGGTGCAGGTTAGAATCTGCAGGGAGAAGGCAACTGGACATGTATATGCTATGAAGAAGCTTAAGAAATCAGAGATGCTTCGCAGAGGCCAAGTATATATTTAACTGAGCCCAAGAGAAAATTTTCCTAGTGTATTGTCATAATCGAAGTTGCTAATTTGCAGTTGAATTTGTTCAGGTCGAACATGTGAAAGCTGAGAGGAATCTACTTGCCGAGGTTGATAGCAATTGCATCGTCAAGCTCTATTGTTCATTCCAAGATGAGGAGTATTTATATCTCATTATGGAATATCTACCCGGTGGAGATATGATGACTTTATTGATGCGCAAGGATACACTGACAGAAGATGAGGCCAGATTTTATGTTGCGGAAACAGTCCTAGCTATTGAGTCCATACATAAACATAATTACATTCATAGGTACTTTGACATTTGTCTACATTGTGTGATGGGAGGCTATCAAGATGCTTTTTCCTTTGAAGTCTTGTTGTCTCATATGATGAATTCCATGTTTACGTATCGCAGAGATATAAAGCCAGATAACCTGCTCCTTGACAGAAATGGTCACATGAAATTATCAGATTTTGGATTATGTAAACCACTAGACTGCACTAATCTTCAAGAGAAGGATTTTTCTGCTGGAAACAACCTTAGTGGGGCTCTTCAGAGTGATGGGCGCCCTTTGGCGCCAAAACGCACACAACAGGAGCAACTTCAGCATTGGCAGAGGAACAGGAGGATGCTTGTAAGTTTAATGAGATCACATGTCTTCAAGATGCTATATGCCTAATTATGAGGATCAATAAATTTTCTTACTTACCAAAAAAAAAAAAAAAAAAAAAATTGTCTTCCAGATGTCTCTTCCTCATAGTTTAGAGGGTTCATTTTCATGTTTTTGCTATGCCATAGTTGTAAATCCCATCTATTTACCCAAAGAGGTTCCAAATTCAACCTTTTCCCAGTGAAATTTGTTTTTGCATGTTCTTTTTTTTTCCCCCTGGAATCTTATGGTAACATGCAGGGTTATGTTGTTAAAATATCAAAACGTTTCACTATTTTTTATGTCGTAGGCTTATTCTACTGTTGGAACTCCTGATTATATTGCCCCAGAAGTTTTGCTGAAGAAAGGATATGGAATGGAATGTGATTGGTTGGTATTTTAACGTTTTTTTTCTAATCCGTATTTTATATGATATAAGCTAGTGAGATCCTGTTTTTACTTATCCAGGTGGTCTCTTGGCGCCATCATGTATGAAATGCTTGTAGGATATCCACCCTTTTACTCGGATGAACCTATGTCAACCTGTAGGAAGGTAACTTCAAGAATACCGGTTCTTTACTTTTCTTGATATGATTTCTTATAACATATGTCAAGAAGGGCAGGCTTATCTTTATTTCCTTTTCCTTTTTCCTCATTACTCCTGTGACTCTTGGAGTTGGACTACAGTACCAAGTTCCAACAACTATAATAGGATGCACGTTCTTCAATCACAGAAGCATGGTGAAGTTTGCTAGAGAACGAAATATGGGTGTTAGCTTTAATTGAAAGTTATGAGATAGAAAAATGTTTCACAAGGCACTGGAGAGACTGAAAATACTTCCTTGATTTGTGTGCGGTACAGTTGTTGATGCTTTTCTTTCAATATGAATCCCTATTGTTAATTAACGTTTTAAAATTGTTTTTGGAGGTTTCTTGCTCAATTTATCTTTCTAGATAATATAGTATAATGGAATCTTTTCTTATATTTAAGGATCTAGAGCTGAGTGTTCCTAAAGGGTTTATGCTGGAAATGGTGTATTAATTGCCAATTGAACTCAGAAAAATTTGTATCGTTAGAATATACTTGAGATTGTGCTCATGATCCTCTTTGCATAAGTGTGTTAGGGTTCCTTTGCATGATCATAACTCTTTACCGTTTTCTTTTTGTATACGCTGCAACTCTGGTGCAAACATATCATGCAATGCAGTGGAGCCCTTATAAAATTAATTTTTGATTTTTTTAAATGTGGGCCATCTGTATGAAGGAGGCACTATAATGAATAAAAGTTAGTTGGAAGGGATTATTTTACCCTGCTTATTAATTTTTCATATTGTTTAGAAAGGTCTGGAAATAAATTTCTTGGTGTGTGTTTATAAATCAGCACGTTGGCATTTTCTCAGTTTAATTTGAAAGTTATGTGAATGGAATGGATCCAATTATGAACTGTCCTTGTTTAACACATTTACAGTAATATGTTCTATGCTTTTTTTCTATAGGAATTTTATTAATATGAATAGAAGACTAGGCGAAGCCAAGTACATTCTGCTCTCTGTTTCCAAATTTTTGTTTTCCAATCAAGACATACATCGACCCATTCGCTCTGGCATAAAAATATTAACTGGCTTAGTTTAGATCTCTCTTTTTTACCTCAAGTTTGTGCCTCTTCTTGGTTAATCTAAACTTGCTTACTCATGGGGACTCGGATGCATTTTCCATTTGGCCTCTTGTTACCTCGTAGCTATGATGAGTTCTGACTACTGTGGAGTTTTACTGCAAGTTCTTTTTTTCTTTTTTTTTTGGGTGGGGGGGTTATGTGTGATTGTTTTTAGTTCCTTACCTTGTATTTCTTGTCTCTTTTATTGATGATGGAACATGGCTCATCTAAATTCTGCAGATAGTTAATTGGAGAACTCATTTGAAATTTCCTGAAGAAGCAAAACTATCCCCAGAAGCGAAGGATCTTATTAGTAAAATGTTATGTAATGTTGACCATAGGCTTGGAACAAAAGGCGCCGATGAAATAAAGGTGTCTTGGGGTCTATTCCGTTCTATTGGTTTACTTTTAAACACTGAAATTCTGATTAATGAATTTACTTGTTGGCTGGTTATTTTTAGGCTCATCCATGGTTCAAAGGCATTGACTGGGACAAATTGTATGGAGTGAAAGCTGCATTTATTCCTGAGGTCAATGATGAATTGGATACTCAAAACTTTGAGAAGTTTGAAGAGGTGAATTAGTTGTTTTTACCATTTCTGAAGTGTGTGAAAATACACTGATCTGCATGTTTTTGAGGCATTTTGTTGCTAACCTTTATGTTATTTCTCATGATTTATTGATAATGCTATAGGCTGACAAACAAATCCAAACTTCGTCAAAAGCTGGTCCATGGAGGAAGGTTCGTATATACAATTTGAATTGAAATGTGACTAAAGAGGTGCTATAGTTGTAATACCCTCAACTTGAAATGAGACTAAAGTGTCTTCACAGCTAGTCAGGGTCGGTTTTATGCTCAACCTGGCTTGTATCTCATAATGTTGACCATTGTTTGGCAATAAAGTGCCATTTGCCACAGTTTGAGCTGCTGATATCACTCCATTGTTGATGGAACCAGTATTCTATCCACTTCTGTCATTCCAAAGTTTTCTTAATGTACTGTATTTGGTGCGACTGTTGTTCAGCATGGTCATAAATCATTTGGTGTTTTCCTCCTATTGGTCTGCAAACTGCAATTGTTTGGTATTCAATTATTCTTAAATATGATGAGAGCTTCCCTTTTTGTTTGGTTAGTTAATTCTTCTTGAGGTCTCTTTAATCGATAGTATGTTAGCACTACATATCTTATTGCTGTTTAAATTCTTTACTGAAAGGGTGGTATTTGTTTCCAATGTTCTTATTGCCGTTTTCTCCGCTGCTGCAGATGTTGTCATCTAAGGATATCAACTTTGTTGGTTATACATACAAGAACTTTGACATTGTAAATGATGATCAATTGCCTGGGATTGGTATGTGCTTGATCTCTTAATGGATGCATACATCTATTTGTCCTATTGGTTTAGCTTCCTTATTTGTCGATTGTTTCAACATTTTCAAGAGTTCTTGAGGCTTTCTTTCTTATTTCTAGGTTTATCCCTTTTTGTCGTTTCTATACTTTTTAATGTGTACCTAGCTGCTAATAAAAAAAAATTGTTTACCTAGTTTGGGGGATTGATGGTTTTGGGGATCTGACCAAGGTTTTTATGTGCCATTAACACGTTATAACTCATTTCAGGGTTGGAATTTATGCAACTGACCCAATGTAGTTAGGATTGGGTTATATGGCCATATTGAGGTTATTAAATTGTACTGAGTTTCCTGACTAAATGTGGGGAAAGGGAGAGCTGATTCTGAAATGAGTTATTAACCTGCCTCTTCTACCATTGTATTCAAGCAATGGTTTACTTTTTTCAACCCTTTTTGCAAGACCATTTCTCAAGTGGTGGCCATATCCTTTGTGGACTGTGGCATAACTGGAGTTATTATTTATGTACTTAACACGCCTGGTATGTCTTAAGTTGTACTAAATTGAAGTTTTAGAAATTTATACAATGACGTGCTCATTATAACATATAAAGCATAGCTTGCAATTATTCTTCAGGTTATAACTATTCTATCTGTAAACACTCTTTCATCGTTCTTTTTTTAAAGTAAGAACATAACTTCATCTACTGAGATAAATGATGTGGAAATGATCTTTTATGTGGATGTTTTTTTGGGATTCATATGTACAGCTGAATTAAAGAAAAAGAGCACTAAATCTAAGAGGCCCTCCATCAAGTCCCTTTTTGGTAAGATTTTTCAGCACCTCTTATCTTCAGTTTTTTTTTTTTTTTCTATTTATTATTATCCCCATTAAGTTTAGGAGTTAGTGCGAGTATTTCTTTCATGATGCTCACAAATCATAGAACTTTTAGATGTAGAGCCATATATATTACTTCAACTGGAAAGGGTACAAGGCCCCGTGTTGCTTTAATTTCAAAGACTTTTTTATCCCTACTTTTTTGTACGGCAATGAGACGACTGGGAGTTTTTGAGGAATATCTCGGTGAAGTTGACTTTTAGGCAAATTCACAATATCCCTTGCCTTTCCTCATCTACGAATCTGAATTTGGACGGACAGTTCAAGTTAGTTTTTATTTATGAGAGTGCAGTATTTTGGATTGGCTGGTATCAGTGTGCCAGCTTATTTCAAGTTTTCAGATTAGCGCTTGGAGTAAAGCTGATGCAGTTCTGTTTTGTCTTATAAAAACGGTTCATCTATTACAGATGATGAGTCGGCCAAGGGTGCCAGTCAACCTGTTCATGGGAGTTTTCTCAACCTCTTGCCTCCCCAACTAGAAGTCCCTGAGAAAGAGAGACAATCCTAATGATCTACACTTATTTTTGTCATAACATCTGATGGCACGAAAGAGTGATTTCTTCTTCGGTGAATGTCTTTCATTTTACTGCTTCCTGAATTTCATTGTTTTAGAGTGAACGATTTTGGGGCGAAGGCCCGAAACGACTTGTTTGGTCTCTGTAAAATAGCTTCTGGAAATATTTATTCTTTGAAAATATTCATTTTTCTTCCCTATGTAATGCAAAAGAAAGCAAAAAAAAAAAAAAAACCTTGTATAATACGAGCATGATTGTTTATGTAACCAACTTACTGTTAGTGTTGATGATAGTGTACTACTTATATACGAAAAAGAAGATTTTATTAATATCGTAAAATTATGTTTCTGATCTCTATTTCATCCCCTTCCTTCTCTGTGTGTGTTTTTTTTTTTTTTTCACTTGGAGACTTGAAAGAGTCGGTGATTACCGGGTTGGTATTCCTTCAGTTGAAGTCAGTCTGTGTTGTTCTTGTTGATGGTAAGAATTGAACCGTCGAACCTCATTCCACCCTTTGAATATTTATATATATATATATGTATATATATATCTATATCTATATATATGTATGTATGTATGACTTTTTAAGTGGATTCAGCGAATCAGCTCCGCCATAGGAAACTTCGACCATTAAAAATGGTAAGATACCGAATTTCAAATGTTGAGAATAAGCAAAGTATGAAACTCGAAATCCTGTAGACTTCAGTTAAAATTATGTACCCAAGTATTAATCTTAAATTATGATAGGGTTGGAGTACTTCGAGTATCTAATAATAACATATTTTGGTTATGGGACTTTTATTAAGCAAAGTTGGAAGAAGAAGACACAATTATAGAACCTGACTCTACTCTCTAGATAACGGATTTCTTGGATATAACTTAGTCCCGTTTGGATATAAAAACGATTTTATCTCATCTCATTTCATCATTATAATTTTTTTTAATTTTTATATAAAATATAATAAATAATTTAATTTTTTTAAATCTCAAAATAATAATATTTTAAAGATTAATATTTTAATAATATTTTATTTAACTTTTAATTTTTATCTAAAACTATTTCTTCTCATATGATGCAAAGAGGCGTTAATGTCTTTGATCATTTTATAGTTGAGTCTGTATTGCAATATTCCCCCTTCCACAACTGCCTCGTGTGTTTTCAGAGATGAGATGAGATAAGATAAAGATTAAAGTTGAAAAGTTAAATAAAATATTGTTAGAATATATTTTTTAATATTATATTTGTTTTAGAATTTGAAAAAGTAGAATTTTTTATTTTATTTTATATAAAAATTTGAGAAAGTTATAATAATAGAATGAGAAGTTTTTAAAATTTTTAAAATTTTGAGTTTTGGTCAAAACAAAGAAGGCCAATTCTACTGACCAAACTTGTCTGGCTTCCAAATAAAGTGAAAAGGCCCAATCTGTTGGTTAATTTTTGGCAAGTGAAAACATATAAACGTTTTTTCTTTTTTTTTTTTTTTAAATTTTGAAATGAAACTTCCATTCATAAATCAAAAAATACATGATGTTTTGTCAAGAATAATAAATGGAGTAACTCAGGATTTAAACGTTTTTAAATCCTCAACGCGCATTGCGCGTATTTTTACAAGAATAAATTTATAAATTATTATATGTAATAAGTCGAATCTATTTTTTAAGAAAAAAAATTTACAATCATATTTATCTTATCAAGTTATATTAATTTATAAATATTTTTATAATATTCACTTATCAAGCATATCTTTTTTGTAAGATTGCTTAGAATATGTTTACCTTTTTTTACGACGAGATAAAATTGCGATGAGACTTCGAAGTTTTTTGTTTTGTTTTTAAATTCTCGAGTTCTTTTTTTTTTTTTTTTTTCCCAAATCGAGAGCAAGGAGACGGTGCGTTTTTGGAACGCATCTGCCATCCGCTATCCAAGGGCGGACAAAAATCTCTTGCGTCTAGTCGAACAACTTTGCTCGTTCGCGTCGTTGCAGTTCCATTGGTTTCCTCCAGACGTCAATATGCAGGTCTCTCTCTCTCTCTCTCTCTCTCTCCAAGTAACTTTCCAACTTCCTGAACCCCTCCGAACTCACAACGGTACAATCAAAACCCTGAACTCCAAACCCTAATTTCCTATCCCTTCTACTCATTCCCCCTTTGCGCCTCAAAACCCTAATATTCTAGCAGTGCTGCTCAGAAAAATCTCAGGGAACATACAATAACGATTCAAGAAGCATGAAATAACGATTCGAAATCTTCTTTTCTTCTTTATTATCTTTCTCATCCGTTTGTTTCGGCGACTGAAAACGCCTCAACCGGATTCCCTTTGTTTGTTTTGAACCTACATCTTCTTGAAATCCACCAAAATTTATTATATATATTTTTCCATAAATTCTAGTGTTTTATAAATTGGGGGATAAACTATAAAGTAACAAAAATAATGTCGAATATATATTTGGCTGATTTCACCCCCCCCCCCCTCCTTTTATCTTTATTTAATGACTTAAACAAACTGAAAAGCTTGGTACTTCTTGTAATTGTGCAGGCCAGTGATAGGTTTAATATCAATTCCCAGCTTGAACATCTCCAAGCTAAATATGTCGGTACTGGGCATGCAGATATGAATAGATTGTGAGGCTGCGTATTCTCTGAAAACCAATATTTATTTTCCAGTAATGGTATTTACTCGCTAATTTTTTGTTATTAATTCGTAAATATGTAAATATACACGCTTTGTACGTGTAGCGAATGGGCCGTGAACATTCAACGGGATAGCTATGCATCATACGTGGGACACAACCCCATACTAGCGTACTTTGCTATTGCAGAAAATGAATCAATTGGAAGAGAGCATTACAACTTCATGCAGGTTTTTTCTATCTCATTTTTCTGTGTTATCTATGCTTGATATTGCCTGTAAAAGCATTTCTATTCACAATTTTCTGTTTCTTCAAGCTTTTGGTTGGAGGGTATCTTCTTGGGTGCTACCATTTGCGTTTTTTATACTGTTGGCAAGAAAATGTATAAGAATGGCAGCAAGAATCTATTGCTTTCATTCCATTCATCTCTCTCGTATAGAGGGAATGCAGTTACAGAAGTTTGTAGCTAATAGACAAAGGGAACGATAACTGATAATGACCTCACCTCATACTTCTTGTCAAATAGGCCCAACTTGGAAGAAATGAACTAATTGGTTCGTACCTTAAGATTTTGTGAACAAGCCGGCAGGCTGATCTTCACACAAACAGTATAGATATATCTTCACTTAGTATTGTGTCCCAAATGAAATGACAGTCTACTTCAATGTGCTTGATTCTCTCATGGAACACAAGGTTGGGAGCAATGTGCAAAACAGCTTGATTATCTTATCACAGGCAATTGGAATAAGAGTAGGTGTTGTGAAACCAATATCCTGGAGAATGTGTTGTGACCAACTAAACTTGCTAGCTGTATGAGCTATTGCTTTGCTTCTTTGCTTGATTGTGCAACCACGCTTTGTTTCATTTGCAAGTAGGCTTGAACTCAAAGGAATCCGGCTGCAGTAACTTTCTGTGGTGGCTAAATTTGAGGCTTTGGGGTTGGTTTGATTGGTTAAAAGATGACTGGAGCTGGGGGAAAACTTTCGATGTTTTTAGGGTTTCAAATTGTATGAAAGAAGGGTTTTTGGTTCCGAGGAGGCTGGGAAAGGGAAGTTCTGTGGGCTATGCCTTCAGCAGTAAAAAAGAGATCATTTTTTTTTTTTGGGGGGGGGGGGGGGGG
>QEOT01007005.1:2944-23651 GCA_003123785.1 Pterocarya stenoptera
TTATCAAATAAAAAACTCTAGATTTAGGCAATTTTGCGCACCCTTAATTACGCACAAATTGAACTGGCATGGCAGCTGAAAAATAAAAGGGTACGTCTTGACCTTAGGAGAAGGGCTAGGTTGCGGAATGGGCAGGAGACAAAAAGGACGGAAAAATGTGCCCTTACACATAGGCATAGAATATATCAAAGAAACTTCTACCCTTATACATAGCGAGTAGAGAGTATTGTCTTCAACTTCAGACAAGTTTCAGACCCTTCTACGTTTTCCTGAACTCTTGAAGGAAAGAAACCGATAAGGTGTTCGAAGCCAAACCCTTCCATCTAAATTAACACAACATTATTTACAATCATAATCTGTTTCCTAAGTACAAATAAGGATTACGTCGTTGTCGCGTCATCTTCTTTCTTTTTGCTTTTTTTTTTTAATATAAAACAACTGCTGACGTGGCCGCGTGACCAACGGAGTGCGTAGGTTCGTCCACGAATTCGCCTATACCTAGAAGAACTATGATCGAAGTGATGCTCTTCTTTCCTCTTCATTAGAGAATTAATCATTTTGACACATTATAATATATTATTTATTATAAAAAATAATTTGTCACATTTTATTAATATATAAATCAATAACGAGTAACTTTTCTTCTAAACATATTAGTAATTATATAAGTGTGATGAAGGATGACAAAATTTACAATAGAGAATATACTTAATTTGAAAAATATGTTAACAGTATTTTTGTATTTTACATTGCGTTAATAATATCATTTTTATATAAATAATAAAACGAATGTCATTTAGAGATATATAATAACTACGATTATTTATTATGATATTATTATCCAACTCTATCTCCGTCACTACTTAATTATGTGTCTCAATTGTAGGATACTATATACGGATATCAATAAATATTCCACTATATAATTATTTTACAACTTTTATACAACTCTTCAATTCGAGATTGTAATATTTAGAATTCAAATCTATCAAATTTAAATAAATTCAACAAGGAAAAATATTTCATTGAAAAAATGTGTAAGAGTTATATATAAAAATTATTGTTTCTATAATTTCATTGAAAAAATGTATCATTCATCAACACCAAACATTCGAATCTATACAACATCGCTAATTTGCTTCCACGATAAACCATATAAGTATATATAATTGAAAGATTGTAATAAGCCGATTTTTCTTTCTTTTTCTAAAAAAATGAAAAGATAGCTCCAAACAAAATCGATCAATGAAACTTATAGGACTAGTCATAATTATTTTCCTGCTAGTCATCCCTAAGAAAGCATATAGAAGGCAACTGAAATCCATTAATGCAAGACAACAGCTAGCCTTGATGAACACGCGCGCTCTCTCTCTCTCTCTAAATTAACGACGATTTGACAATGAGATTGAGCAAAAAGCAAAGAGTACCTAAAACTCTACTGCTACGTACAAAAAGACACAGATCGATCGACTCACCCTACTCCCGCATAATTAGTAAAGATTTAAAAAAAAAAAAAAAAAGTACTGGTGCATGCATATATGTGCATGGACGCTAGCTCTGAACTGTACTGATTGCAGTCACTGGCACCCCGAATATACATGACGACGATGACGGCGACGACGACCCTGCAGATCCCACAATATTGTTGTAGTTCAAGCACTTTGCTACCCCGTTAACACTACTACCCACTCCACTAATCCCATTTGTCGTCGTCGGTTCATTGTTAATCACAGCACTACTACTACTCCAATCTTCGTGATGATGAAGAACAATCTCATTCTCATGAAACTCATGATTCCCGGCCTCCCCGCGGATCACGTCACCTCCAATATCACCATTATTGTTAATGTTGTTGTCAATATCAAGAATGGCCTTTTCATCTTCCTCATGATCAGAAATATCGCTCTGTGGCTGATCTTCCGGATCATTATCAGCAGACGGATTAATATTATTAAGCCAAGCATCGTCTTCGTCGTCGTTGTCCAAGGGCACAAGCTGCAACGTGAGACGCCCATTAGCCCTGTGTGCCCGGAAGTACTCGTGGTGCCTCACCTTCTCCTCGGTGAGAATCAACCGTCCGTCACTGGTGTATTGTCTCCTCAGCACCCATGGCATGTGAGAATGCAGATTCCCCGTACGAGCCAGCATTGGTATCGGCGGTGGGAACTCTTTCTTCTCCCTCGCCAGCCTCCAATCTCGGTTGCCACGACTGTACTTTCTATGAGCGTCCTGACTATCATGGTTAGACGCAGTACTCTTGTTCTCTGACTCACCCACTGTACTGTTCAATGCAATTAACATCTCGACGTTGTGTTCGAGATCAAGGCAGCTCTCGGTGCCAATGTAGTCCCCATTTACGGAGGACGCCGCCTCTGTGGGGTCGAACATGTTAAAGGCAGTAGGGCTATATCTGAGTTGGTGTTCTTCAGGGGAGAGTTTCGGGTAGTCGAGACGATCTACTTCTAGTTCCAGATGGTGGGTGAGGGATGCTTGGGGGGACTGCATATTTTATGTATAGATGGAAGATATATATGGTTTTTTGTGTATATCTAGAAGTTCATGGGTGGAAACAGTGTTGGCAGTCTGCCTGTCTGGCTGTAATTACGGTGTTTCAGCTTTCAAAATCAAAACCACAGAGAGAGGGGGGGGTTGGTCGCATTGAAGGTAGGAAAAGATAGAGCAGAGACAGCTAATCTCTGGGACTGTCAAGATTGGGTTTATGTGCAATCAATAATCTGAATTTATTCTCTGATACTAACCTGTAAAATTCACAAGAAAAATAAAAATTGCATGTATATGTGTTATAAATAAATAATTAAAATCATGAGCTTATTAATTCTATGAAATCTTAAGTTATTCTCTATCTCTGATTTTATCATTAATTTAGTCATATAAACGGAAGACGTTTTAAGTAACTCTAAGTTAACCACTTGAATGAAAGAGTTTTTGTCATATATGCAGGTTAACTAGACCAGTAGAATCCATTACAGTATCTTGTTGATATATATATGATAAGTTTTCACATAATTAGTAGTAGTATATTTGATGCCATAATAAATAACCTTGTAAATACATTTTTCTAATTAAAAATCAGTTTAATATATATCACATCAATCAATGTCTTGCGACAGATCATGCATAGAAACAAAAAATCTATTTACATGTCTTAGTCATGATCACAAACCAAACCAGTCTAATAAGATAAACATGTTTTATTGAAAATTAAATTTTATTTTATTTTAATATAATTTTTATTTTGAGATTTCAAAATGTTGAATTATTTATTATATTTTATATGAAAGTTTAAAAAAATTGTAATGATTAATTATATGAGACGAGATAGTTTGATTTCTATGTAACCAAACCAGCCCTTAGTTACTACAAAGATAATTATACTATGTTCGAATAGTATCTCAAATGATTTGTAAATAGTATTGAGAATAATAGTGAAATGATTGAATAGTTTATAAATAATAATGAATAACAACAAAATAATCTTAAAATATCTGAAAACAATTTTGTTCCTAAACAACTCCCTTACTGATAAGTTAATTTGCACATTCAGTTTTTGGTTCATGTCTTGGAACCGTACACGTGGGCTGATATATGGCACCACGTGTTAGCAATATTCAATACAATGAATTCTAAACAGTTGCAAATTGTAGCTCAAACATTAGACAATGAATCCTAATTAGCATTATCTTTAAGAACTTATTTTAATTAGTATTATCCGATTAATGATTATATAATTCTAATTATGAGCACTGATATGATATAAGATAATTAATATAATGATCGTTTTCATGGAAGTAAATGAGGAAATAGTGGAGTACTTTAGACTAATTGCTGTATATTCTTCTGCGAACGTCCACAATATTTAAGAACGTCCTCTCATGCATGGCCAGTTAATTTCCCTGATCTTCCTTTAATTTTACTCCAACAAAAAATTTAAAAAGTACTGATTAATAACTTAAATATAGGTTTTATTTCTTAATAAAAAATCACCATACAACAAATAAAACACTACATGATTTTCTTCAGTTTTTTTTTTTTTAATTTCTTATGTTACTATATATATATATATATTTACGGTATTTTTGGATAACATGCATTTAAACGGAAAGAATATTAAGAGATATAGATATTAACAAATTACACAGAAAAATAGGAAAAAGGAGGCGTGTGCACGTCTAAAACGCTTGGCAGTAAAGAGTGTAGATCTGGCATGCAAACCTGGAAGCCAGAAATACTCACAGACAACATCATCTTTTCTTTTATCAACAAAGTCATTATATATAAATATATATATAAATATATGTATGTATGTATATATATGGAAACTTGAAAAAGTCATTCCTTCTCAATCTGATCTAGCGATATATACTGATGATGATGATGATCAACTGAATCCAGAAACGCAAAACAGACAAATTAAGATCAATGAATTCCATTAACAAGTTTGATTATAATTTACGAGCTGATTATGATTTTATAAAAGAGAAAGGAATCCAGAACGAAAGAACAGACAGACACCATGATCAAAAACAACGAACATGAATGAAAAAAAAGAAGAATATAGATCGAACACTATACGAAAGTAACGATCTGAAACGATCACTGATACATACATACATATATATAATATGTATGTATGTTTATCAGTCAAAAAGAAGAGATATATAAGGGAGAGATTGATAAACTTACAAGCATGGGATCATCATCATCACTATCTTCTTCTTCCGGGGGCTTCTTAGTTCTTTCTCTGTCTCTGGTCATCTGGTGCAATGGTTACTATAAGAGAGGGTGAGTGGAAGATATATAAATNATTATAATTTACGAGCTGATTATGATTTTATAAAAGAGAAAGGAATCCAGAACGAAAGAACAGACAGACACCATGATCAAAAACAACGAACATGAATGAAAAAAAAAGAAGAATATAGATCGAACACTATACGAAAGTAACGATCTGAAACGATCACTGATACATACATACATATATATAATATGTATGTATGTTTATCAGTCAAAAAGAAGAGATATATAAGGGAGAGATTGATAAACTTACAAGCATGGGATCATCATCATCACTATCTTCTTCTTCCGGGGGCTTCTTAGTTCTTTCTCTGTCTCTGGTCATCTGGTGCAATGGTTACTATAAGAGAGGGTGAGTGGAAGATATATATAAATATATATATATTTATATAAACGAAGAGGACAACTCGCAATTTAAGCGAGCGAGAGAGAGAGAGAGAGAGAGAGAGGGATTCTCCTCTCTTTGCTTTTTTGACAGGTAGATAGATTGTCGTAGGAGGAGTGTAAAATGTCGTCGTTTTGGAGCTTCTTAGCTGTCTCGTTTTTGTATCACGCAATATTACTTGATATCTGGCGGAGTTTTGAGGATTAGGGTGAATATTTAAACGACTGGGAAACGACACAAATTATATATGATGTTTTATCCATTTCTAAAATTACTCCTTTAAATCTGGAGTAATTGAACCGTATACAGCATACTAAACCCNGTCGTTTTGGAGCTTCTTAGCTGTCTCGTTTTTGTATCACGCAATATTACTTGATATCTGGCGGAGTTTTGAGGATTAGGGTGAATATTTAAACGACTGGGAAACGACACAAATTATGATGTTTTATCCATTTCTAAAATTACTCCTTTAAATCTGGAGTAATTGAACCGTATACAGCATACTAAACCCTAATTACTTGCAACAATCTTATCATTCAACATTACAGATAAGATCATAAGATGATGTGGCATTCACTTTAAAGATTTTGAAAATGATTATTTCTATTTTAACAATTAGCTATATATATAAGTTCCTGATGTGGATAATAATAAAATAATAAATAATGAAAAGATTTATAAATAAAAGTCATGTTTACAAAATTTAATGTCTAATTTATTAATAATTCTATTTGTACTAAAAAGAGTGTAATGACATCAATTTAAAAGACTTGCCAATACCATTTTTTCTATATGTTTCATTTGTTTATAAACGTTAAGATGTTGCAATTCAAAATTTCCAATTTAAGAATCAAAGTAAAGGCCTCAACATTATTACTATATCATCTCATCTCATCTCATTATGTAACTAAACGAGATATCTTTCTTCCTTTTGTGTTTTTGAGTTCTATTTTGTTTTGAATATATAATTTCTTTTTTAACAAGGGACGTGACATGTCACGTCATGGAAACAAAATAAATAATATAAATTAAGAGATATATATAGCAGCATTACTCTAAAATAAAAACCAACCAAATTTAAAAGAGGTGCGTACTCTTGTTGTATTATAATGAACTATTTTAGAAATAAAATCTGGTTTTTCTTTTTTTTTTTTTCTTTTTTTTAAATAAAAGGTGAGGTTGTAGATTCTAATTCCCGTAGTCCTCTTGGGAAATAAAAAAAAAGAATTCTGACAGAGAAATATTATAATTAATTAAACGTGAACAGAATCAGCTCGAATGTTAAATCTCAACAAAAATATGAGGGTCTCCGCAGGCTCGTTAACACAACAGCTTTGAAAAATAGAAGTTGCAATGGTGTATTTTAATAACAGCAAACATTGGGAACTCTAAACGAGTTGAAAACATCTCTCAGTGATCTCCAGGTAGCGACTTGATAATATCTGAATCACCTGAGGAGCGTAGCAAAAGGGTTATAAGAGTTGTAAGGAAGTTGCCAGAAATCAGTCAGGACGACACTACTATACATTCAAACAATTGAGATCAACACAAATCTGAGATACCTGGATCAACAATGCTAAGGCACGACACACGAAAATACTTTCCACAAGCAGTTCCCAGATCAACATTGTCTGCAAGAACACAAAAGCCACAATGGAAAAAAGGCAATTTAAGTACCATGAATCATATATACTAGTTATGTTATCAAATTGTGCAATGAATTGACATATAACTGGTAGATTAGTACTTCCTGCCATGTAAGTGAAAATCATCTCTGTTTGGTTAGTGAGGTGATCTGAGATTACCTCAAACTACCTCACTACTATTTACAAACTATTCACTACTTTTTTACTACTATTCATTACCTTTTCACTACTTTTCACAAATAATCTGAGATCACCTCAACATCCAAACGTCTTCCGCAATTTTTTTCTTTTTGATAAGTAAGAACTCTTTATTGATAACCACAAAGGCACAACCCAAGCCAGACAGGGAGACCTTCAGCAACTAAGGAATAAAGGAAAATTCTTGTTAAAAATACTCGAGAGATGAAGCAATTCTTCTCTTGTACCAGCCAAGAACTAAAAGTGATCTCAAAGACTCTTGAAAGTAGACCGATTACCCCTTGTGATCTGTTTTAAAGCATGATATGCGCATAAATTCTTAAGCAACAATAGAGAGATTAACAAAAATGGCCCTCCCAATTTTGGGATTTAAGAATATAACTATATCAATCAATAAAAAGAAAAAAAAAATCTGATTGGCACTGGGTGTCCAGGAACAACATCCTGACTAATCCCGAGGGTGCACAGACCCTCGGCGAGGAGTTTCCTGCAAGTGCACCTCGGGTAATTCAAGAAAAAAATCTCTCAGTCCGATGGTCCCTAGAGATTGTTTGCACCCAAGTGGATTTGAACTTTAGACCTAGGGGGAGCATACCCCCAAACCCAAAGCCTTTACCACTTGAGCCAATCCCTAGGGATTAAGTGTAACACACCTCAAGTTACTTAAAGAAAAATACATAGAAACAACTCACTTCGAGGGGAGCACCTCCATTGAACAAAAGAAGAAGATGAGGATAGAAAAGGAAATACTTTGCATTAATTTTCTGAATCCTTTCTTACACTTCCCAGCTGAGTACAAATACTCACATCAAAACCCTACGGGAAGCTAAGGTGAGGCCATGGGCCTTTTAAGTCCAAGATAACAGCAATAAGCCTAAGTGAAGATACAAGCAACTGGGCTCACTAATACAAGCCCATATTAAGAAATATAATAAAACTAAGCAAAAGATATCAGTCATCCCAGCCCATAAAAACCCTTGAGCCCAAAACTCTAAATTCTTATTACCCCAAACCAAAACCCTCAAAGCCCACAGTAACTTCAGCCCACACTTGTAGATGTACTGAAGTGTGACATTAAGAAAGAAAGAAATAAATAAAAAATGATCCAAGATTAGAGAAGAAATTAAAAATTATCCGAGTGCAAGTATACCAGAGACTTACCAAAAAAAAAAAAGTATTAGAGACTCAAAACAGACCTAACATGCATTGAAAACAAAAGAAAGACAATTCAAAATAAAGAAACACTTTCTATATTTGAAAGGAAGAGGCTAAAGGAGTAAAGTAGCATATTTGAGATGAAAGATCAATGGGGGCAGTAAAATAAAATCTGAAAAGGTTTGAATTGAAATTACAAAACAAACACAAGATCGCAAATAACATAATAAAGAGCCCTGAAGCTTTTTTTTTTTTCATTAGTAATAGCCCTGAAGCAAAATTACCACCTAGCTACCAGAATTCAACCAAATTTCATCACATTTCAGGCAGGAACACGAATTCCATCCAAAATGACCAGAACATACTGGAATGACTGCAACGGACTGAAATTTAAAGCAAAATAGAATATGGAGGTAAAGTGTACCAGTTACTATGCCAATACTGCAAATTCCGACCAGAATGGAACATAATCTAAAACATTATTTCGAAAACCAATTTTAACCAATTGTGAGGACTTTCGCAATGATCATATGAACACCATCCACAAGGTTAATAGGTTGAAAGTCCTTGATGTCAACCACCACCACCCCTGGCTTCTTAAGAATAAGGGCAACAAATGCAATAAGGCTTCATACAAATTTGCCTTCCTATGAAACTCGTGGAAAATACTCTTGATAGCTTCTTTCACCCCATCCCAATATACTTGAAAAAAATAAATCCAAGGAGTAAGCATCCAGACCTAGTGCCTTATCACTAGTTAAAGCTTTCACCACCTTCAAAACCCTGGTTTCCTCAAGGGATCTTTCCAACCAAAGGACCTCCACGTCCACAAGTGAGACAAAAGAAAGTTGCTCCAACTTATGCCTCTAACTGAATTGTTCAATGTACTAATCACTGAAGGATTGGTAAATACTACACCACCAACAATTTTTTTTTTTTTTTTTGATAGGTACTACACCAACAATTAAGGAGTCTTTAGAATATTTCATTTTATTCAAAGTAATCTCTTGATGAAAGAAATCTACATTTATACCCCTCTAGTAGCCATGAGTCCCTTAATTTTTGCCTCCAACATACTTGCAATGAGGGTAGTCTTTTTCCAACTATCGACAAGCATTGCACCATAACTATAGTTGTAATACCCCATATGATAAGTGAGGATAGATGGTGTATGAGATCCCACATTACTTGGAAAAGAGAAGTTCTTGCTCTTTATAAGGTTCCAATGGGGCTCCAATTGTATCATTGAGTCATTGACTAGTCCTTTTGGAGTATAGACCATAAGGTTTGCCTATCCCAACCAGAAATATGGGACTTAAGCCGTGCCACCTACGATAGACAGGCCCAACGAGGACGTCACGAATTTAAGGGGGCGAGATTGTAATACCCCATATGATAAGTAAGAGTAGTTGGTATTTGGAATCTCACATTACTTGGGAATGAGAAATTCTTGCTCTTTATAAGATTCCAATGAGGTTCCAATTGTATCATTGGCTAGTCCTTTTAGACTATAAGTCATGTGGTTTGGGCCTTCTATTAGGGCGTTAGAGTAGTCCTTTTCTAAATGTTATATATAAAAACTAATCGAGAACTGTTTTTTCTATATAGCATGGTTCTTTTTAAACTGAGCGCAAACACATTTCAATAAAGGAGACCTACAATCATTATAGAATTTTTTTAAACCCAAAATGAATCACTTCTAAAGCAACACACGGAGATAGCATCTGTCAACTTACTCTAGTTATACTAGTATTCTCATAAGTAACTTTCAATTAGAAAACTAATTAGTAGTTCGATAGGAGGCGTCCATTCTGGAGCAATTGCAAAACCATGTTATTTGCGTAAGCTAAAACACACAACCTCAGACGAGACCTAGTACAGGAGGACTCTAGGGGAAGGCCGAAAAGGGCATCATCACAAGTACACAGACATCTAAGTCCAACAACAATGATCACGATTTTGCGACCATTCTAACAGGAAACTTAATAAAATCCAACACCCAAAAGACACACAAAACGCACAAAGGGCAAAAGTAAAACGAAACGGTCTAACACTTACTTCCATTGTAATGGTGGACGCCAACCTTAGCAAGCATCGCGTAGTATTCAATCTCGGACTTGCGCAGCGGGGGGCAATTGTTGGAGAGGATGATCAGCTTCCCTGTAGTTCCACACCCAACAAATTAGAATTTTTTTTTAATGAAAAAAGCAAGGCAATCGACGCCATTAGGCACATCGAGAAACCTTATAAAGAAAGAACCTTTGGAGCTGCGGAGAGAGCGAAGAACGGTTTTGTAACCGAGAGTAAATTTGCCGCTCTTCATAACGAGGGCCAGCCTGTTGTTGATGCTCTCATGGGTCTTCTTCTGCGTTATTGAAACAAAGTCTTTAGCTAAAACCCTAAAGCCAAAAATCAAGACAAAAACATCATCGTTTCCAGGATAAGTATGGAGTTACCGTCTTCTTCGCCGCCACCATTTTTTGCTGTAGTTGCTCAAATACAAAGGAGCCAAAGTGCAGTCGGCGTCTGCGACGAAGATCGGGGGGCGAGTGTTGTGGACAGAGCAGGTGAAGTAGGGCTACAAGTCTAGGGTTTTTAATAGAATATGAGTCAGCCCATGATGCTATTTCCGTAGGTATGGACTTCATGTTCCATTTTCGACAGGCCGAGACAAAAGCCCAATAATGCTATTGGTCTGTTTTCAAAGGAAAATGCTAGTCCTTGGAGCCGTTGGGATTTTGTTTTTAATATTTTTTTGACTTAATGATGAAGAAAATGTTTTTTAATAATGTTATAATTTTTTTTAATATTTAAAAATGTTAAAAACTATATATATATAAGAAAAAAAAAAAACTTACATGAAATGTACTGGCAGGAGCCTCCAACGGGAGCTCCCAGAGATGGCTGTAGAGCCACTCGTTTTCAAATAGTTAATTGGGTCTGTGTTTTTCTTTTATTATTACAATGAGAAATATACCTAACATATAATTTATAATATTTATGAGTAATATTATACACCGTATTCCCATCTTATTTTTATCTCACTGTGTAAGATATAACACATTTATTATCATTGGATGATAAAAAAATTACCCGATAGTGATAAATGTATCACATCTTACGTAATGAGATGAAAACGATATAATAATATGTTTAGAGATCAATTAAAATATTCAAAGTTAAAATATTTTGTATTTAGATATCAATTATATTTTCTTTATAATTACACAAGTCTTGTTACACTATAAATAGGTCACTCTTCATTTTTTTTTTTTTTTGATAAAATGGATCATCACCCTTCATTAAGATAGGACTTACAAAGATGACTTGAAAACAAGCTAATTACAATCGTTAATAGCTTCCCAATATGCTTTTATGACTGACATGGTCTAATCTAGATGGTAAATCTCTAAAGACCTACGTTTTAGAGAAATACCACCTACGTTTACAAAGCCCCCATACCCTGACTAAGCAGGGTAGGGTTCCCTAAACCCCCCAAATCCGTCAACACCAAGGGGAGACCATTACACCCTTCAGACCTCAGTCTGAAGACACTACTTTTTTAGATTTTTATTTTCCTAGAAACAACATTACACAAAAGAAATTACAAAAAGAAAAGACTACATAAAAGAGGCTAATGTGGCGCATGCATTACACAGTAGCGGACTGCATAAGCAGTGCACAAAAGGGGTTGTTGTGGCGCGTGCACTACACGCGCCACACTAGGTAGGAAACCTGACGGACAATCTTGGAAGTACCGAGCTCACATAATCCAGGAATGCCACGCGCGGTGTGCTCCTCAGTGGCGCTTGAAAGCCACGCACTAAACGACTCTGATAACTTTGACCCGTGCGTGCGGGCTACTCGTCTCTCCGATTGATTCTGCATTCAGTGGTCTTGAAGATTGGCGGTTGGACAACACCATAGTGGATGCATGCTGGCCTGTGGGCGGCGGGAAGTCCTAGATCTGCGTTTCTCCCTTATATGGCCTGAAAACACAAAAACCACAAAAATACAAAACCAAAATACTACTTAGAGGAGGAGGGAGGGAGGATGGAGGGGGAAGGGAGCTGAAGCTCGCACCCCCTTTAGCCGGATCTATGGGGGAGCCAAATAGGTCACTCTTCATTGTCAATACATATTGAATATTTTGATTTTTCTTTCTTGTCATATTGAATTATATATTTAAAATCTAGTCAATCTATGTTCCCATGCTTAAATTATTATGAAAATGTTGTTGAAATATTTCAGTAACACCTATTTATAATTATAATATACAATAGCCTATATGGCAAATCCAATGAGATTCAAGTTCGACGATCTAGTTTCCTTAAAGAGGTGGATCGGTCATGCTTTCTGTTAGAATTATGGGACTAAATAGCTAGGGTAGGGGGCAGGGTTTTGGGTCAAAATAAATATGGAATTTGAAATTTTTTATGAAGTTGAAAAGGATCATAAGAGATTCTAAACTGCATGGGATGGCCGGTAGCCTGGTAGACATTGGATATGGTTCCAAGATGTATTGAAATTTGAACATCTTAATTAGGTGCCTTGTTTCAAGGATTAGTTGGTGAACTTACACTGGCTAAGGACTTTGACTTTGCCCACCATATCCACCTTCATGAGTACTGCTACGTACCTCGTACGAACCTTTGAATATTGATCTTATTATGTTTTATTTTGAAATTCGTGTAAGGCCAAAAATATTGTGTTATATAGAACAAAGAGAAAAGCTAGGGGCGGTCGAGCAGTTAATATTAGAAGAGCAGCCCTCCAATAATATGGTGACACGTAGAAAATTAATAGTATTTAATTTGCTGTAGCATATGCCTGATCAACAACCCAAACCAAATTCAAACGAAATCCTCACTCCTTCATCTTCCAGGAGATCCCAACCCAAACGAAATCCCACCCCACACACATCCCCGACGGTGCTTGACCCATAAGGTGGCAAGGACAAAGCTAGCTAGACCCAGACGGTGACGAATCTCGATCCAGACGGTGATGATGTTGATTCGACAGTTCATGATGATTTGAGATACTTGAACTTTGGTGTGGACGGAGCTCGATTCGACAGTTCATGATTGATATCGATTTATGTTTAGGAGATTTTTCTGTTAGCTTTTCATGAAAACAGAGTTAAAAAATATGAGTTCTTATATAAAATGGAAGCTTTTACATAAGCTTTTGTGTTTGGAATGCTTTCATGTTTATTTTGGATGTATTGGGAAAATTATAGTTTTGCTTAAGTAAGCTGAAACTGTGGGCGTATTTTGCAGCTGCATTTAAGAGGAATGCTTCAGTATTTTTCCCTAAAAGTCATAGTTAACTAATTTTGAAAGTCCATCATTTTTTACTGACCCAGTAAACCCATGATTGTATTATTTATGAAGGTCTCTTTCGCCCAAATGAGTTAGAGTTCCTTCGAGTTTAATTTTCAATTGTTCTGGAATCACGTAGCAGGGTGATACAATTTGCCTCTTCTATGAAACCAAGAATTCCATCACTTTGCAAGGAGACATTGCAAAACCAAGCTAGGCAACTAAGTCGGCGTTTGACTGAGATGGGTGGCAGTGGAATTGAGCTTGGTCTTCGGCGGCGGGCTTGGTGGTGGTGCAAAGAGCCGGTGATGATGTCAACAGCGTAAAAGAGTTTGGCTTGTTTGAAATGAAGGAGAGAAAACACGAGAATGAGGAAGCACTTGCGGTGATTTTGTATGGTAAGGTTGCATTTCCATGTTGTGTTTTTTCCTACGTGTCACTATCTCAGTGGAGGGCTGCTTTTCTAATTTAAACAGCCCGACCGCTCCCCATCGCTTCTCTAGATCAAAACATAAAATGTTGTGTTATAATTACAAAAAGATTTTATAAAGTTACATTTATAAATTAATATAGATTTATATGATACGTTATATTTACGTTATAATAAAAATAAATTTATAATTTAATATATCATATCTACATCAATTTGTAATTTATTTTTATAAAATTTTTTATGATTAAAATATTTTTCAAACATAAAATTGTATATTTCTTTTTTCAGATAAAAAAAATAATAATAAAAGATGAATGCATGCATCCAGAACACCGTACCTTATCATAATTTTTCTCCTTTTTATTTTATTACACTAATTATTGGCGTGACGATGAAGGTTAATTCCTTGCAGACAGGATAAGCTCATGTAGTCAAAACTACCGGTGATTATTATTTGTTTGATTGAAACGGCCTCTTAAATATTTTGTCACAATCACTTCAACATTGTAAACCTAATTCCAATTATTAATCACATGATATTTAATATGTTAGGTGGTGATGTGTATATGCACCATTAGTTTTCATATTTGGATAATAAATTTGCCTTGACTTTTTCTAAAGTTAGGATCACTATAGAAAACGTATCACTATAGAAAACGTCTAAAGGCTATGTTAGGATGTCAAGCAATGTGATTCACTCCTTTTTTTAACTTCTCATAAAAAGTAAAACTCGTCTCAACTTATTTGGTATATATACATTCATGTTGTTTTTGGTAAGTGAAGTAGTCTCAGCTGCTTCACTACTATCTACAAACAGTTCACTACTATTTATAAACTATTCATTATTATTCACAAATAATCTAAGATTCGCTCAGCAATATTCAAACGTAGCCCTGAAGTGAAAAAATAGGGAATGAGATCTACAAAATACTACCATTCACAGATCAACTTAGATCATCTAAGATCACCTGATCAACACCCAAATGCAACCTAGCTAGATGATGATTTTTAGAATTATTTGCTCGAAACTTAGGTCGATTTCAAATCATTAATATCACACATAGGCCCTATATTAAATAACGAGTCTTTATTATATGTCACTAATGCAAATGTTATTAATAACAAATGTTGTGGAATCTAGCTATATACGCTTTTATCTGTTCAAAATTAATAATCCATACATGGAATCGGAAATCCTTTATGAGAGACTCAGGTTGTATTTAGGTACCGGTAGCGAGATATGTTGAGGTATTCTGTGAATAGTAATGATAGAATATTGAATAGTAATAAAAAGTTGGTGAAAATTAATAATAAAATAATAAAAAATAATGAGTTATACCTGAAAATACCTCAATAACCAAACTATGCCGAGATTGAAAACTCTGAAAAATCTCAATCCCCGATGGATCACATACATGCAGCTTGTTGCATTATAAAACAGATTTGATAATTGATATAGATATAAAGTAAAGATCCAACGTCAATGCTCTCCTACTTATCAGGCATTGCTCCCAAG
The DNA here is from genome assembly GCA_003123785.1 of Pterocarya stenoptera. NCBI lineage: Eukaryota > Viridiplantae > Streptophyta > Magnoliopsida > Fagales > Juglandaceae > Pterocarya > Pterocarya stenoptera. The sequence continues at coordinate 18,414 of QEOT01007005.1, forward strand.
TCTTTTTCCTGTGTTGCAAGTAGCTTCCTGTGTTTCCAACTTTCTTTGTCCATTGGTGAACAATTATTTGAGTGCCCAACACTACTTTTATATATAAAATGTTGCCTTTTTTTTAGCAGTGGCTTGGGGGCCTCCTTCCCTCAACATATTGCCACCCCTCTACATGCCTATAAAAAGCATATATGCTAATTTACAAAATATATAATGAGGAAAACAGCTAGCACTCGAGCTGACATGACTTGTTGTTGAGTTAGAGCCATTGATCAATTACTAGTTGCCCTAATTATCTGCTTGATTAATATGATCAAACATGTCTATCATTTCAGTTTTTGATCCTCAATCAGATCAAAAGAAAGATCGAAAAAAGAAATTAAAACAAAATTTTGATTCTTAATTAGTCTGAAGATCATTAATAAACAGCTAGTTTTGATTTTTCCATTCGATCGGCCAATCTAAGTTAGCGGCCAATGACATAAATATAATAAAGATGTCTCCTGATCATGAGGTTGTTAATGGATCCACGCATCCTGCATGCATGGGGTCCCCGAGAAAGTTGAGAAACTTGATATGGCGATGTCAGTGGTAGATTGGTAATTAACTAGTGATGATGGGGATAGATCGATATATACATTTCACATCATGTCTACCTTAAAGGCAGTAACGCACATGCATATTGCCAAAAGATAGTACTGTTGACTGGGGCCTTCGACGTTGCATGCATATAATTTGTTTTTCTTTTTCCATTTTTTGTACAGCATTGTCTCGCTTTCTCAAATCAAACTAGTCCCTACTAAATTTAATTAACAATATCCTCCACTTTCTAGATTGATGAATCAATTTAATTATTGTATAGAAATTAGGTTAATGGCAAAATTAGTATTTGAGTTTTACTTTTTTGCTATTTGAGACCTCAGTTTTTAATTTTAGCAAAATTAATAAATGAATTCAAAAAATTTGCAATTAGATACCTCCGTCAATCTCCAGTACTTAGAAACTTAACGGAAGGTATCAACATCCTTTAATTGATTGGCTGATGTGGATATTGACGCTACTTTTAAGCCAATCAAAGACTAACACGTGACTTCCTCATTAGTTTTCCAAAAGAAAAATTGACGGACGTGCTTAATTGCGAATATTTTGAAATTCATATATCAGTTTTGTGAAAGTTAAAAATTAAGGTTTTGAATTGTAAAAATAGTCATGGGAAAACTCATGTTCTGATTTTGTAATTAACCCTTAAAGATTTATGTGATGGTAATAGTATAGATATCTTTACCAACCATGCATATTGATCAATATGTTCTATTAGGTCTATATGATCAAATATGAATACGTTTTCTTTCTTTCACTTAAATCATATTATGTTGATGTTATCAACTATTATATCAGTTTTTAGTTTTTGAAATTATAAATTTGAGGAACAGTTTAGTTGGTTCGGTTTTAGGTTTGCTCTCCAATGGTCACTAATTCGAATACCCACGATTATTAAAAAAAATAAAAAAAAATAAAAAAATTGAGGATTGATAGATATAATACATGCATGCATGTCACCTCAATACATGAGCGGGATGTGAATGAATTAATTATGATAATGTAATATATGTATAATATTTTTTTAAAAGATATGTGATGGTAACAATTGGGTACACCAGCATCAAGTAATGCCAAAATGATATTGGACATTTCAATTTATAAACACCTTAAACACCACGGAATTGAGGGATTGACTTAGATATATATTGCTGTCGCATTGACCTAGTGCAAGTGATTATTGTGATAATTAACCAAGATATGTGTGAGAGTACTATATATATATATATATAGCTTTACATCTAAATCAGGTAGTTTGAACGTAGTAATCACATTGACTATACCTCTTGTTCATGAAGATCCAATAGTATTTTTTTCTTATGGCACATCAAATCATTGTTAAGGAGCACCTTGACGATGTCTTCCACACGTTACTCGAAGTATTCTATTCACATCTCATCTATTCTTCTTCCTTACTATTTTTATTTTTATTTTTTTGGTTCAAGTTATGACATAAAATGAAAACTCCCCACACAAACAAGAGCACCCACGTGAGGAACCAAACAAGATTGGCTCATTTGCTTTTGAAGAATAATAAATACTGTTATGGATTGTACGAGCATAATGTATTCTTTTTAAAAAATAATAAGGTCTATTATATTTTTAAAAAAAAATTAAAATATCAATATTTTTTATTTTAATAAAGAACTTTGCTAGCTTTTTTTTTTAATTGACCATAGATGGTGTTGTTAGAAAACACATATTTTAGCTTTAAGCCATCTGGCATACCAGCCAACCTAATTTCTGGCTTTTGTTTATTATTATTTTTTGTCCTATCTGTTTCTCCTACTGTCCCACAGCCCAATAATTCCTTATTTTTATTTATTTAGTAAATATAATCATAAAAAATACTTTGAGTTCCGACATTGACAATCGCTTCAGACCAATAACTTTTTCGACACGTTGAAGCAATCACCGGCTTCATTTTAGTATTTGTCGACACGTACCTACGCTTTAGACATTGATGAATTTCCTAGCCACGTGTCACGTGGATCATTAGCTACATGGCATGTTTCTCAACCCAAACGGTTACAAGGCATCGTGTTTACTTTCATCTTACGCATACATAAACTCTTAAAACACTTCATCTAAGCACTATCTTATTGTGCTTGAATGTGGAGTTCAGTTGAAATAAATTAAATTCTTTAAAAATAATAATTAGTTGAGATAGTGTCGTGAGTTTTGTAGAGATTATATTAGATAAATTTAAATGTTAAGATAAATTTAGATGTATTTATAAAAAGTTAAAAAAAAAATTATAAATCTCATATGTAAAGAAGTTTTTAGTTAAGTGATGTTTAGTAATTTGAAAATTGTGTGTTTAGATATTAAACTAAGCTTAAATCTAAACTCAAACTTAGATAAATTCAACTGCTTCCATATTCCAAGAGTAGCCTAAATCTACACGCGACAAGGCAAAACTAATTAATTTTACTAAATACCATCAATATTTTAGTGCAAAATATGAGATATTTTAAATATTTTACTTTTTTTTATAGTAAAATATTTTACTTATTAATACAAAGTAAAATGGTCAAAACATCTCAAATTTGGCATGAAATGATACTAGCCATTTCACTTAAAATGAAGAGACAGGAACTTGCATGCTGCTGAACACTTTGGGACATTATGAAATGCCTATATAATATACAAGGAGAGGAAGGAGCATGGAGTATTTCTCATAAAACCTAAAGGCTAAAGGAGTTACAGAGAAGAATTTTGAAGTATTTTTCCTATAGGTTTGTCCTCTTAAGGAGGTAAGAATGGAATCCACAAGTGAGAACTGTAAATATTTGAAAGTTTCTCCTCAATTATTAATTTGATCTTTCAAGCATATAGATTGTATATATTAATATTGTTTTATGGAAAAACCTGTTGCATGGCCGGGGCAGTTGCTATAAATCTATCCTATTCAAGCCATTAAGACCCAGGAGTACTAGAGCAGCCCTGTCCACTCGTCTCTAATCACTACTCAGCCGTTTCTAGATATTCTCCTGCATTTGGTTCCTGGCCATTTAAACAAAGAATTAGGTTTGGACAAGCAAGTTAGCCATGACTGCATGTCAACTGTTTAAACTTTAAACTATTCCTTGATCTCCTCTAATTGCTTTGTTTCTTATATATATTTTATCTCCCTCATGATCACCCAGCTAGATCTCAGGCTTCTTATCTCTTTAACCTTTTGCAGTAGTTCTGAAGCAGCTTGTCCAAGACAAAGTAAAAACCCTGGCCTAATATAATTAAAGTGCTTGNGCAGGGGTAAAATCTGTGGAAGTGGACTTGAAACAGCAGAAGGTGACGGCGACGGGATATATGGATGCAAAGAAGGTGTTGGAAGCAGCAAAGTCAACGAAGAAAAAGGTGGAGCTATGGCCATATGTTCCATACACACTGGTTGCTAATCCATATGTATCTCAGGCTTACGACAAGAAGGCTCCTCCTAATATGGTCAGGAAGATTCCCAACACTGCCACCATTAACGAGACCACCATCGATGAAAAGTACACCATTTTGTTCAGTGATGAGAACCCTAATTCCTGCTCCATCATGTAGCTAGCTCTATATACCTAAACTACCACAAAATTATCTTCCCAACCAAAATTGCATGATTGTATATAAAAAGTTGCACTTTGTGAAAACCAAGCATTTGTGAGTAATTATTTGTAATAATAATGACTATTCACAACGAAAACAAACTCATTGTAACAGGAAATAGTCATTTTCATATGAAATAATTGGCCACAAATAAGCAGTTTTCTTATAGATCATTTGATGCGTTTTTTTCTTCTTCTTTCTTTCTTTCTTTTTTTTTTGTTTTTTTTTGTTTTTTTGTTTTTTTGTTTTTTGTAAAAGGGTATCATCATAATGCAAGTATGCAAGTATTAATATTTGAATATTAATCTTTGATTACCTGATTTTTTTTTTCTTTTGTGGAGATTATGTTCTTGAATGAGATCATGAGGCGGATTTCGTCATGTATGTCATCATAGACGCACATACATCATGATATATATAGCGTCTTTATCTCACAACTGATGATCATCATGACCTAATTTACATGATGGTGTTGATAATTTTCTTACACGTTTGACAGGATTTAATACTGCTCTTAATTTCCAAGCCACTACAATAAAAACGGTCTTTTCGATCAATTTATAGCGGCGAAAAGACTATTCGCAATTAAAATTAGTTACGAATAGTCTTTTGGTCGCTATAAATTGGTCGAAAAAGACCGTTTTTGTTGTAGAGGTTAGAGTATATTCTATATAGGTACAATATGTGCGGAAAGCTGCAAATTACAGCATAACCATATAAGAAAATCTCGGGCAACACTTGATTGTTGCTTGCTTAGACTATAAATTATTGCCTTAAAAGTAATTTCAGCAAATGAAAAAATCTAAATTTTATTGAATTAAAAAATTCTACTACAATTAGTACCATTTGTCCCACAATAATTGTAGTAAGAAACAGATTTTATTACTTATATTATATTTTAATAAAATAAAAACAATGACAACGATAGATTATATATATGTTACATATATATATATATATATGCATCAATTGTGCTTGACAACTAGATCATCACTAACCGCGTACGTCATGTTAAAGAAATTGGGAAAAACCTAACCCTTTTGACAACTAGAA